>JAHPZR010025623.1:25000-51987 GCA_019787425.1 Platygyra sinensis
CACAATTTTAGTTGCCATATGTTCCAAAGAATCAACATGAGCCTTATTTAGTGAACGCCCACATTTTTAGACTACGTTGTTCTGGGCTGTTAATCGGCCGCAAATGTTCATCTTTATTTTGTTATACAATCTCGAGTAGTGTTAACGTACTTTGTAATAATTTGTAAATGTCAATTTGCATTGCTCGTTGTTATTTTGTCGCGTTATCGAGCCAGACACGTACATTGTTACACGCCCCTTTATCATATGTTGTACGACATTTAAGTAAGACAAATTCGTTGCATTGTGATTTCAGTTTACGATCGTTGCTATTTGATGCATTAAATCGCCGTTAACCGTCAACTTGGTTTTCCGTGATTCTTGCTACCTCGCAGACGACGACCTGTAAGATAGTCCCGACAAATCATTTGCAAACACGCCCTAAGCGACACGTTGAAGTTTTCACTCGTTTTGAAGTCGCCGCAAGCGCTACACTTTGCATGATCCGGTCACATGGTACAAAATTGCACATTTTGGTAGCCAAGTTGCACAGTGGGAATTCAAAAACAAAGGCAGGTCAAGCTGGACTGGTACGAGTTGCTTTGTTTTAAAGTCCCACTGTACAACTTGCGTCCCCAGCCTGTGTGATTTTGTACCATGTGACTGGATCGTGCAGAGGGGGCCTATTTCACTCATATTAATTCCTCAATAGTGGTGTAATCTCGAGGACAGGGTCAAGCCATCGAATGAGAAAGAGGAAAGCTTGAGAAAGAATTGATTGCAAATACAATATTGCAGACTAGTAAGGTTCTGCCGGTGTTTTCAGATTCACTTTTTAAAAACATAGAATAAATTTGCCAAAATTATATGGGGAAGGAACAGCCGAAGTGCATGCCGCCTAAAGTTGTAAAATGGGGTTGAGAGACCTACTCGACTCCTGACGGTACGTTACATCTGTGCATTTGCTGTTCTCTTAATTGATTTTCGGTATCTCTATGATAATATGATAGTAATTATAATAATAATTTTTTATCCGCTCCTCACACAATACAAATTATTATAGTTTTTTATATCCATTCATTTCTTAATTGTAATTCTTTTGTTTTACGTATGATGATCAATTTGTATTAGAAATTTGAATTCTACTTAGTACGCTATTGATGTTTTAATTTGTATTAGTTATCTTAATTATTTAGTGTGAAATACCTGTAAACTAGCTGGTGAGTCTAGCTTGCTGGTCTCACAAAAGCTAAGCGTATTTTCACAATAAAACTGCTATCTATCTAACTGCTATCTATCTATCTATCTATCTATCTATCTATCTATCCATCCATCCATCCATCTATCTATCTATCTATCTATCTATCTATCTATCTATCTATCTATCTATCTATCTATCTATCTCGAGCATTCTTTCCTTCACATTTGTTTTTGAAGGATACTTAGTGCTGTGTTATTAGGAGGAGTTTCAAGCAGAGTGAGAAAAGGCTAAAATTGTCGCGTTTATTTGAGAAAAAAACAATTGTTAAGTGACCATTTTTTATTATCTGATCCGTTTGGATTCAAATACAATCACAGCAGGCAACACCACCTATCTGAGGTTGTTTGCTGTCCTCTAACACCTCCTGGACGTTCTCCCTGGGTGTTGTCAGGCTAGAATGTAAAAACGAAAAATAGTTAAGGATGACGTAAGAGTCAGTAAGGTTTATGTTAAGCACTCAATCCAAAGACTCAGCCATAGTTTTCATACTCAGCTAGCGTAGTAAAACTGTGCCACCAGTATCTTCTTCAGTGCACGCTAAGTCATGAAAAATTGCAAGCAACTTTCATCACCGGACAATGCCTGAGGCTAAGATGGTCATTAGGTTTTGAAACCTGTATACATGACAGTCTGTGACAAATTTTACATGAAATTATGAATTTGGCAGAATTGCGTCTAAATCAGCCCTTTGCAAAAACTCTTAACAAAGAAACTTACATCAAACATTTGAAATTACTAGGTACTAGCGCATTTTAGTAGAATTCTACTAGTATACTAATGCAAATGCTGTAATCTGATTGGCTGAGCCATTGCACACTATCAGCCATTAGTGTGCAGTGGCTGGAAATCGTCTACGAAATGGCGACGTTTTTTCGTTTTGCCGAAAGTTTTGGAGGAAAATTTTAATGAAAATGGATAATTCAAATCCTGAGAGGACTAAACGACGGACATTTACGGTTTCTTGACTTAAAAAAAGTTGAAATTATCGAAAAAAAAATAATGCACGCGCGTACACACTTCAATACCGTTAAATGCCAATTCAAGGCGCAAGTTTAATAACACGTCGACAAATAATTGGAAACCGTTACGATTGCAAGAAAGTGATTTTAAATACCTACCAAAGTACCGGTTAAGCTCGATTGCACTTGCACCAGTAATATCCCTCACTGCTGACTCCACAATGTTCCCAGTAACAAATTTCTTTATGCTCTTATCCTTGGGGAAACAACGTGCACAATTAGTATAAACATACAAACTCGGCATGCGCACGGCCATTTCTGTGGCGCCCGCGGTTGCGTCTCTTAAATGTCTATCAAAATAGCAAATACACCCTTGAAGAAAACGTTTTAAGCTTTAAGGAAGAAAATTTACTTACAGCAATACCGGGTTAGTTAAAGACCAAACTCGACATGTTTCTTTGTTTTTATCTTAATAACACACTAGGCACTACTCTCACCGGAACACAAAGCCCTTCACAAAAAAATGTTCAATATCTCATCCTTTTCTTCTTATGCAAAAATCACTCAGATATTTTTCATTACCTGCCTATATTTATATGTATGAAACTCTTTAGTAGAATTTCACTTTGAATAGTACAAGTTGGCAGAAGACAAGCTCTTATAGACTGTCAGCTTCAATTAACGCAAGACCTGATCAAGGCTTCCATGTTTTACAAATTAAACGTACTTCTTCACATTTCTCAATCTCATGCACAAAGCCAGATTTCTTTACACCGGTTTTATGCAAAAGACGTCGGCAAAGATCAGAAAACATTTATTAATGTAAGACTAAAGACAGAAGTTCAGTTCCAGAATTTTGCACAGAAGCGTGCGAGGGACAACGTGGCTTGGGTATCAAGACCTAGAAGAAAACTATTTGCTGACTCATTGTTTACAATTTTCCTCAAACATACCACTTTGCGCAGAGAACGCATCACATTAGGCGGAATTAACTACAAACATTTAAAGAGCTTGTGAAACTTAGTAACTGGTGAAAGTTTTAGTCTTTTGAGTGTAACATTCATGAGGAGATATAAGCTTTCAAAAAGTTGGGTTGCAAATGAGCTCATGCATTCGTTATGAAATTTCGAGTTTTTAAACCTGCGTCGTGTAAAGAGTATTCAATACATCGGACACGAAATCCTATGGCGGACACTTAAAGTGCCTATCACCCTTAGCCAATTATATGACATTTCAAAAATCTATGTATGTTTAAGACGCTTTCTGAAGAAATTAAACGTATTCTGGTTTCTATCTCCATTTAATCAGACGACTTTCAATATTCAGAACTTAGTGTTTTTAAGCTCCAGCAGAAACTGTACAGCTGATGCTAATGAGCAAATGTTGTGAACAAAGATTCTTAAAAAGATTCTTAGCCTTTTCTCATCCGTAGCAATATAATTATAAGCTAAAGGGTTCAATTGAAACCGAAAGTGTAATTCAAGAGAATTTATCCTGCTTAGCGACATAAATCGTACCGGAAATGTTCGTACATCCAAGCTACAAGCCAGCAAAATACTCACCATTTTGATCTCCGACCGAGGAAAAGAGGCCACCTATAGCGAAGGTTTCAATGAGGCAAATCAAACAAATAAACAATCAAGCATTGTTATACCTGCCAAGTCAAACACGTTTTCCGATTGGAGGAGAACGTGTCACATGCCATGGGTCAAAACTCACTAACTACTTTGGGAAACATCAACTTGAACTTACGACTCGCACGTGATCAGGTCGTGCACCTTGAAACCGAGGCAAATTTGTGTGCAAATCGGCCTGAACTCAAATGCATGTTAAAAGGAACGCCATTGAAATCAGGCAATGCTTCTCACTAGAGACATATATATAATTGCAAAAACATATCAGATTAACAAAAAAGGAAATTTGAAACGTTTTTTGTCCCTAAGCTTTTAATTTAACGCCAGAAAGTCGCCCGCGTTCGGCAACTTTTTCTTCGATGGCTGCCGCCAGGAAGGAATATAGTTATGTCACTGCTGCTTGTGACAAATTTCTTTACAGTCTTATCTTTGGGAACACAAACTTGACATGCCCACAGTCATGCTTGGAGCGCCCGCGGTCAAGTCTTTTCCACGTCTGTCAAAATAGCAAATACACTCTTGAAGAAAATCTTTTAAGCCTAAAGGAAGAAAATCTTTTTACAGCAATACTGGGTTGGATACACGAGCAAACTTAACAATGTTTTTGTATCTCAATAGCACAGCGTCACTACTCCACCGGAATGCAAAAACGTTCACCAAAAAAAGGAATGTTCAAGGGAGTGTTTCACGGTCCGACGCATGTCTCTAAGTTAAAATACTTTTGTGCGCTTCTTATCAATGTTATCACTTTAAAACGTCCACTCAGATGTAGTTCATAACTTAGCTCTTATTAACCGAGCAGGAGGTCTGTATGGGAGAATCTTGACCGAGGTCGTAAGTACAGACCGAACGCAGTGAGGTCTGTACACACGACCGAGGTCAAGATTCTTCCATACAGACCGACTTGGCTCGGTTAATAAGATGTTTATTATATGGCAAAGACAAGTACAATTTACGTAATTCGTTTAATGTAACTGGTTTGAACTGACGTTTTGCTTGCGAACGGCAATGAGCCGAATTTAATTCTTCCGAAGTTTGCTCGTCCTCTTTAGTTTTTTTTCTCATCAGCTTTTTGCAACTTAAAGAAATAAATATTGTTAGATGTAAACAGTCAATGATTTTGCTTCTTAGTTTGCAACCTTTTCACTTCAAAACATTACCCGTCTAGATGCCGGTCTAGATGGGAAAATCTAGACTGCGGTCAATATCAGCCAATCAAATTCGTGAATTTGGTAGTTCCCAGTCCTTGTGAGACACAGCCATATAATAATTTGTCATATTGTATAGTCAGTCGTAGCAGAATGACAGATGACCAAAATTCTCAGAAGATTTAAGTGGTTTTAGCGACCGTTGAATTAAGTGTTGATGATTTTACGACTAGTAGGTTACTTACTTACGATTGGTTCATAAACAAGGAAAAATGGGCCTGTGTGAGAAAGCCCGCACAGGTGAATGAATAATACAGGCGCTGAACTGTAAAACCCACCCTTCAAATATCTAATTCTCTTCTTCTTATACAAAATCACTGGGATATTTTACATCACGTGCCTATATTTTATATGTATGAAAACCCTGCTATATGAACACTTGGATAGTTTCCTCTTCGTTTAGCCTCGAGGAAATTCACTTTGAATAGAAAAGCTGACAAAAGACAAACTCTTAAGGTCGCCAGACACGAGGGGTCATGTTGTACTGACATGTTGCAGCAACGAAAGCGTGTGTAGTGCACACTAAGGTGGCATGAAGAAGGGACGTGTAGCGCAGGCCTGTAGCAGGAACAAAATCATAACATTTGCACACATAAACTAAATATTACGGGTACATGTCTTAGGGATATCTTCGAAAGACATGTGACATAGTTTTGATAATGCTTTGAGGCACTGCATCATTTAAGTTAAATGGCGGCCATCGAAGTAGAATCGGTCGGGGATGATTCTCCAGCGAAAAATCCTGAGGACAGCGGTCATATTTCTTGGAATAATAGCCACACATATATGCGGTTGCTCATTTCAAGGATAATCTAATTCTATGAGACAAGCAACTAAAAGACAATGCTAACAGACAGAAAAATTAAACAAAAAATCATCATCATCAAGAAAGACAAAAATCATCATGATCAGTCATCATCATGAAAATAACATGCAGTTTTCTCATTCGATCCAGATCATTCCAGTCAAAAACAGCAGCACGAGCATCGCTAAAAAAGGCTGCCATCTTGTTTTTCCCTGTGTACGAGCACAAAGAAGTTTGGTCGTTGTCTCTGATTGGTTCAACTTTTGATTCCGTAGCAGGGACATGTTGCATAACCGTACACACAAAGTTTCATGCCATCCTTGCAAGGTTTTGTCCCGCGACGTGTCCCATGAATTTCATCTAGTCGAAATTTGTGCGACATGTCCCCGGCGGGGACAAAATATCACCCAAATTGGTGTTGCACAAGTAAAAAAGTATCAGTTTACACGAGGGGGGCAAGTCGCTGCAACATATCTCTGGGACATGTACCCGCAACATTTCCATGTGTGTGTAAATGTTGTGAGTTTTGTCCCCAGCGCTTGAAACGATAGGAGCTACAGGATAAGAGAACGAATCTAAAGACAGGTCGAGAAGAAGTACAGGACTACTCATCTGCTGACTCATTGTTAACATTTTGCTTCATTAACATACCACTTTGCACAAAGAAGGCATCACACTGGACACGAGTTAACTACAACTATTTTCGGTCAATAAGGTAAGGTGTCGGTTTGAGATTTTCCCTGAGGGTCCTCACCCAGGTTAATAAGTCGCTAGTAAGAGTTGTCAGTTTATTTAATTTAATATTTCTATTAACAAAATATTTTTAAATTCATTCAATAAGATATCTCTGTATTGGTTTAATTCAATCGCTTTATACCAATATTAATAAGCCTTTGCAGGATCCGGTCGCATGGTACAAAACTACACATTCTGGTACGCCAGTTGCATAGTGGGTATTCAAAAACAAAGGCAGGTCAAGGTGGACTGGTACGAGTTGCTTTGTTTTGAAAGTCCCACTGTACGACTTGCGTCCCAGCCCGTGTTATTTTGTACCATGTGACTGGATCGTACAGGGGGCCTATTTCACTCATATTAATCCGTCAATAGTCGTGTAATCTCGAGGACAGGGTCAAGCCATCGGATGAGAAAGAGAAAGGCCTGAGAACGAATTGATTGCAAATACAATATTCAATATTGCAGGCTAGTAAGGTACTGCCAGTGTTTTCAGCTTCACTTTTTAAAAACATAGAATAAATTTGCCAAAATTATATTGGGGAAGGAACAGGCGAAGTGCATGCCGCCTGAAGTTGTAAAATGGGATTTAGAGACCTACTCGACTCCCGGCGGTACGTGACATCTGTGCATTTGCCCTTCTTGTCTTAATTGATTTTCGGTATCTCGAGCTTTCTTTTATTCACATGGGTTTCTGAAGGATCATTAATGCTGAGCTGTTAGGAGAGGTTTTGAGCAGAGTGGAGCCGTTTGACTGTGTGCGAGCTATTTCAATAAATTTTAAAACCACAAAACAATTGTTAAGTGTTCGTTTTTATTATCTGATCCGTTTGGATTCAGCTTCAGTCACAGCAGGCAACAAGAGGTGTTTGGGGTAGTTTGCTGTCCTCTAACTCCTCCTGGACGTTCTCCCTGGGTGTTGTCACGCTAGAATGTAAAAAAAGAAAGTAGTTAAGGATGTCGTAAGAGTTAGTAAGGTTTATGTTGAATGCTCAATCCAAAGACCCAGCCACAGTTATTGATATTCAGCTAGAACAGTAAATCTGTGGCTCAGTAACTTCTTTAGTGCACGCTAAGTCATGAAAAAACTGCAGTGCTCTAACGCTTACTAAGTGCTTTACGTACTATTTCAGAAACGAGTGCGAGGGTTTCATCAGGTTTCCAAACCCGAGAAACATTTGAAACCACGAGGCCGCAGGCCGAGTGGTTTTATTGTTTTCGTGCGTTTGGAAACCTGATGAAACCCGAAGCACGAGTTTTTGAAATTCCTTCTCCAACAAACAAAATTAGTTTAAATTATCATTTAAATAAGTTTTTTCAATGTTATATCAATCCAAATATTATATTTCAGACGGGAAATGTGCATGATTTGCATGATCCTATCACCTAACTGCTGCTCTATGACAATTTTTCAATATTCAATGTCACGTTGTTACCTAGCTGCATGTTTGTCAGTTCTGAGCAAACACGTTGCTTCGCAAAGCAAATGGCAGAGTGCAGATTTAGACCTCGTAAAACTAGCGAGGAAGAGGAGAAGTTTGTGGCCTGCGCCATTCCGAGATAACTTGTGCATTCAGTCTGTTAATTGTACTGTAGATAGTAAATTAGTACGCCATAACACTGGGAATTTCTAACGTCAGTGCCATATTAGGTCGGAAATGTACAGCAAGGTTGAAAGCGAACCAAAAGACGAGGTCACCACCATTTAGCGAGAATTTAACTTTAGAAAAGAATGGCCTTTACTGTTTTGGGGAGTTAAATAACTGTACCGTTACACTCAACGTCAGCAGTAAATAAAGTTTGTTTCGTAAAATGTGTGATTAAATAAAGTTGTTTATCGTCATGTGTTTTTCTTGCTTTATCAATATGCAGGTTGAGAAAATTTGCACCATGTTTGAAATTATTTCCAAACACGGTGTGTTTTTTCAACTCGTTTTTCATTGGGTATCTAAACCCATCCACCTGACCAGAATAAGATGCTCTGGTTGGGTAAGAGCTGCATGAATAATTAATAAGTTTAAGAAAACAGAACAAAGCACAGTCGAAGCTTCTTTACCGGGTAGTTGCTTTATGAAGCAGAATCCAATAATTTTCCACACGCATTTGGCTGAATTTTCAAACCAAACTTTATTTTCCAAAAGTGCATTATTGCGTTCTGCAATGCTCACAAGCACTGGGACATTTGTTCGATTCTTCTGCGCGATTGCAGAAAGTGATTTTAAACACCTACCAAAGTACCATTTGGCTCAATTGCACTTGCACTTGCACCAGTAATATCCCTCACTGCTGCCTGCACTATGTTCCCAGTAACAAATTTCTTTATACTGTTATCCTTGGGGAAACAAAGTGCAGAATTAGCATAACGCACAAAGTTGACATGCCCAAGGCCATGCTTGTAGCGCCCGCAGTTGCGTCTCTTTAATGTCTATCAAAATAACAAATACACCCTTGAAGAAAACTTTTTAAGCTCAGTTCAGGAAGAAAATTTACTTACAGCAATACAGGGTTAGTTAAAGACCAAACTCAGCATGTATATTTTATCTAAATAGTACAACGGGTACTACTCTCACCGGCATTCAAAGCCCTTTACAAAAAAAATGTTTAATATCTCTTCATTTCTTATGCAAAAATCACTCGCCTATTTTTCATTACCTGCTAATATCTTATATGTATGAAAACTCTGCTTTATGAAACAAACACTTGGATGATTTCCTCTTCAAATTCACTTTGAATAGTACAAGTTGAACAAGACAAGCTCTTTTGGACTGTCAGCTTTAATGAACGTAAGGCTTCCATGTTTTACAAATTAAACCAGCGGGCTAATGTATTTGTTCACATTTCTGATTCTCATGCACAAAGCCAGACTTCTTTGCATTGGTTTTATGCAAAAGGCGTCGGAAAAATCAGAAAACATTTATTAATCTAACTAAGACTAAAGACAACAGTTCAGTTCCAGAATTTTGCTCGAAAAAGATCGCGGAGGCCAATATCGGCTTGAGTATCAAGACCAAGAGGGAAAACATTTGCTGACTCATTGTTTACAATCTTCCTCAAACATACGACTTTGCGCAGAGAACGCATCACATTAGCTACAAACATTTAATTACCTACAATTAACTCCAAACATTTAAAGAGCTCGTGAAACTTGGTAACTGGTGAAAGTTTTGGCTTTCTGGTTATAAGCTCATACATTCGTTATGAAATTTCGAGTTTTTAAACCTGCGTCGCACGAAAAGTATTCAATACATCGGGATCTAATTCCTTTGGACAGAACTTTAAGGACGCGGTGCTCTTTCAATATTAAGAAATAAGTGTTTTTAAGCTCCATCAGAAACTGTACCGCTGATGCTAATGAGCAAATGTTGTAAACAAAGATTCTCAAATAAACGCGACAATTTTGGCCTTTTCTCATCCGTAGCCATATAATTATAATCTAAAGGGTTCAGTGATACGAAAAGTATAATTCAAGAGCATTTATGTTGCTTGGCGACATAAATCGTACCGGAAATGTTCGTAAATCCAAGCTACAAGCCAGAAAAATACTCACCATTTTGATCTCGGACCGGAGGAAAAGAGCAAGTGGCACACTTCTAGCGAAAGTTTCAATGAGACAAATCAAACAAACAAACAAACAACTAAGCCGGCATTGTTATACTTGCCAAGTCAAATACGTTTTCCTGTTGTCACGAAGCTCTCTAGAACCTCTAATTTCATTGGATATTGTTGGCACAAAGCTCTATTGTTAAAGGGCTAGGGTCCGATTGTTACCATTGTTTGTATATCATCCTGTGAGACGTTCCGAAGAGCTTCGTGCAGCCCAAGTTTTCCGATTGGAGGAGAACGTGTCATATGCCATGGGTCAAACCTCACTAACTATTTTGGGAAACATCAAACTTGAACTTTCGACTCGCACGTGGTCAGGTCATGCACCTTGAAACAGGACGCAAATTTTAAATTGTGTGCAAATCGGCCTGACGCGTGTTAAAAGAAAGGCATTGAAATCAGGCAAGACTTCGCAGTAGAGACATCAATCAATATTCATGAAAAAACGAATTATACTTGCAAAAACATATCAGATTAATAAAAAGGAATTTAAAACGTTTTTTGTCTCTAAGGCTTTAATTTTACGCCAGTATTGGGTCGCCCGCGTTCGGCAACTCACTCTTCGATCGCTTCCGCTAGGTAGGAAGATAGTTATGTCACAATGCTCTTGTGACAAATTTCTTTATAGTCTTATCCTTGCATGGAACACAACGTACACAATTGGTGTAATGCACAATTTGAAATGCCCACAGTCAATGCTTGGAGTGCTCGCAGTTACGTTCTCTTCCACGTCTATCAAACTACAAATATACTCTTGAAGGAAATCTTTAAAGCCTAAGGGGAAGAAAATCTCTGTGACATGTTACTCGCAACATTTCCATCGTGTGTGCAAATGTTGTGAGTTTTGTCCCCAGCGCTTGAAACAATAGGAGCTACAAGATAAGAGAACGAATCAAAAGACAGATCGAGAAGAAGTAACAGGACTACTCATGTGCTGACTCATTGATAACATTTTGTTGCCCTCATTGGCAATACGCCGACTTTGCACAAAGAAGGCATCACACTGGACACGAGTTTAACTACAACCATTTCGGTCAATTTGGCAAGGTGGTCGATTTGAGATTTTTCCCCAACGGTCCTCGCCCCGGCCCAGGTTAATAAGTCGCTGGTAATAGTTGTTATTTTAATTAATTTAATATTTCTATGAACAAAATATTTTTAAATTCATTAAACTTGATTTGTCTATATATACTGGTTTAATTCAATCGCTTTATATCGTTAATAAGCCCTTTGCACGATCCGGTCACATGGTGCAAAATCACACATTCGGGGATGCTAGTTGCACAGTGGGACTTCAAAAACAGAGGTAGGTCAAGGTGGACTGGTACGAGTTGCTTTGTTTTTGATGTCCCACCGTGTAACTTGCGTCACAGCATGTATGATTTTGAAACGCGGCTTCGGAGGAGACTAATTAGTCCTCATTAGTCTTGTAATCTCGAGGACAGGGTCAAGCCATCGGATGAGAAAGAGGATAGCTTGAGAAAGAATTGATTGCAGACTAGTAAGGTTCTGCTGGTGTTTTTAGCTTCACTTTTTAAAAACATAGAATAAATTTGCCAAAATTGTATTGATGAAGGAACAGACGAAGCGCATGCCACCTGAAGTTGTTAATGCGTTTGAGAGACCTACTCGACTCCCAACGGTACGTGACATCTGTGCATTTGCCGTTCTCTTAATTGATTTTCGGTATCTCGAGTTTTCTTTCCTTCACATGTGTTTCTGAAGGACACTTAATGCTGAGCTATTAGGAGGAGTTTTAAGCAGACTGGAGCCGTTTGATTTTGTGCGGGCTGTTCCAATAAATTTTAAAACCACCCAACAATTGTTAAGTGTTCGTTTTTATTATCTGCTAAGATAAGATAAGAACTTTATTAACGTGTCAAAATCTCTAGCGTACAACGTGCGCTAATTGGGGACACCTAAATTACCTAGTGCTAAAATTACTTTAAAAACTACAAGATATGAAATTATATGTATGTATGTAATTACAGGGTAGTTTGCTGTCCTCCAACACCTCCTGGACGTTCTCCCTGGGTGTTGTCAGGCTAGAATGTGAGAAAGTAGTTAAGGATGACGTAAGAGTTAGTAAGGTTTATTTTGAACACTCAATCCAAAGACCCAGCCATAGTTATCTTATTCAACTAGAATAGTAAACTTGTGGCTCAGTAACTTCTGTAGTGCACGCTAAGTCATGAAAAAGCTGCACGCAGGACAGACTGCGTCACTTTTTACATGTAATTATGAATTTGACAGACTTTCGTCTAAATCAGCCCTTTACGAAAAACTCTTAACCCAGAAACCTACATTTGGTACTAGTGTACTTAACAAATAAAGTAACCTCGACTGTGCTCTATTCTTTTATAAACCACAGAAACTCGTGGTCTGTTGCTTAAGTTAAGTACGCAGGAAGCAGTAGAGCACAAAAGAAATGTAGGGCGGGAAAACACAAGCCCCAATCGGTGTTTTTCCCTACTTCTTGAGTGCTCTACCGCTTCTTAAGTGCTTTACAACAGAACAAAGCACAGCCAAAGCTTCTTCAGTTGTTTTATGGATAAAGAATCCAATAATTTTCCCACGCATTTGGCTGAATATTCAAAGCAAACTTTATTTTCCAATAGTGCATCATTGCACTTCACAATGTTCACAAGCACTGGGACCTACCAAAGTACCATTAGGCTCGATTGCACTTGCACCAGTAATATCCCTCACTGCTGCCTCCACAATGCTCCCAGTAACAGATTTCTTTATACTCTTATCTTTGGGGAAACAACGTGCACGCTAAGTATAAGACACAAACTTGACATGCTTACGGCCATCTTTGGAGCACCCGGAGTTACGTCTCTTACGGAGTTATGTCTATCAAAATAAAAACACACCCTTAAGATGAAGCTTCAAACGAAGGAAATTTTACTTAGCAGCAATACCCGGTTGAGAAAAGGCCAAAATTGCCGTGTTTATTTGAGAATCTTGGTTTACAATATTTGCTCATTAGCAAAAGCGGCACAATTTCACGGTTGGGCGCATGTCTGTGTTATTTATTCATGTGCACAGCCCATGAACCAATCGTAAGTTACCTCAAATAGCTATCATCAACTGTTCAATATATCGTACGGGTCAACGCTAAATTTAACTGTCCAAAGCGTCGGTAAGATCCAATGAAATCTTCTGAGACTAACTATATAGCATGCTGAGATAACTGAACTACATCTGAGTGGAGGTTTTTAAAGCGATAGCATAGAAAAAAAGACTTGGCGCCAAACCATAAAACCCTCCCTTGAGTATTTTTTGTGAAGGATTTTGCATTCCGGTGAGAGTAGAGCCCGCTCTGCTTTTTAGATACGAAAAATAAGTTGAGTTTGGTCTTTATCCAACCCTGTATTGCTGTAAGTAAATTTTCTTCGTTGAAGCTTCATCTTAAGGGTGTGTTTTTATTTTGATAGACATAACTCCGTAAGAGACGTAACTCCGGGTGCTCCAAAGATGGCCGTAAGCATGTCAAGTTTGTGTCTTATACTTAGCGTGCACGTTGTTTCCCCAAAGATAAGAGTATAAAGAAATCTGTTACTGGGAGCATTGTGGAGGCAGCAGTGAGGGATATTACTGGTGCAAGTGCAATCGAGCCTAATGGTACTTTGGTAGGTCCCAGTGCTTGTGAACATTGTGAAGTGCAATGATGCACTATTGGAAAATAAAGTTTGCTTTGAATATTCAGCCAAATGCGTGGGAAAATTATTGGATTCTTTATCCATAAAACAACTGAAGAAGCTTTGGCTGTGCTTTGTTTCTGTTGTAAAGCACTTAAGAAGCGGTAGAGCACTCAAGAAGTAGGGAAAAACACCCGATTGGGGCTTGTGTTTTCCCGCCCTACATTTCTTTTGTGCTCTACTGCTTCCTGCGTACTTAACTTAAGCAACAGACCACGAGTTTCTGTGGTTTATAAAAGAATAGAGCACAGTCGAGGTTACTTTATTTGTTAAGTACACTAGTACCAAATGTAGGTTTCTGGGTTAAGAGTTTTCGTAAAGGGCTGATTTAGACGAAAGTCTGTCAAATTCATAATTACATGTAAAAAGTGACGCAGTCTGTCCTGCGTGCAGCTTTTTCATGACTTAGCGTGCACTACAGAAGTTACTGAGCCACAAGTTTACTATTCTAGTTGAATAAGATAACTATGGCTGGGTCTTTGGATGAGTGTTCAAAATAAACCTTACTAACTCTTACGTCATCCTTAACTACTTTCTCACATTCTAGCCTGACAACACCCAGGGAGAACGTCCAGGAGGTGTTGGAGGACAGCAAACTACCCTGTAATTACATACATACATATAATTTCATATCTTGTAGTTTTTAAAGTAATTTTAGCACTAGGTAATTTAGGTGTCCCCAATTAGCGCACGTTGTACGCTAGAGATTTTGACACGTTAATAAAGTTCTTATCTTATCTTAGCAGATAATAAAAACGAACACTTAACAATTGTTGGGTGGTTTTAAAATTTATTGGAACAGCCCGCACAAAATCAAACGGCTCCAGTCTGCTTAAAACTCCTCCTAATAGCTCAGCATTAAGTGTCCTTCAGAAACACATGTGAAGGAAAGAAAACTCGAGATACCGAAAATCAATTAAGAGAACGGCAAATGCACAGATGTCACGTACCGTTGGGAGTCGAGTAGGTCTCTCAAACGCATTAACAACTTCAGGTGGCATGCGCTTCGTCTGTTTCCTTCATCAATACAATTTTGGCAAATTTATTCTATGTTTTTAAAAAGTGAAGCTAAAAACACCAGCAGAACCTTACTAGTCTGCAATCAATTCTTTCTCAAGCTATCCTCTTTCTCATCCGATGGCTTGACCCTGTCCTCGAGATTACAAGACTAATGAGGACTAATTAGTCTCCTCCGAAGCCGCGTTTCAAAATCATACATGCTGTGACGCAAGTTACACGGTGGGACATCAAAAACAAAGCAACTCGTACCAGTCCACCTTGACCTACCTCTGTTTTTGAAGTCCCACTGTGCAACTAGCATCCCCGAATGTGTGATTTTGCACCATGTGACCGGATCGTGCAAAGGGCTTATTAACGATATAAAGCGATTGAATTAAACCAGTATATATAGACAAATCAAGTTTATGAATTTAAAAATATTTTGTTCATAGAATATTAAATTAATTAAAATAACAACTATTACCAGCGACTTATTAACCTGGGCCGGGGCGAGGACCGTTGGGAAAATCTCAAATCGACCACCTTGCCAAATTGACCGAAATGGTTGTAGTTAACTCGTGTCCAGTGTGATGCCTTCTTGTGCAAAGTCGGCGTATGCCAATGAGGCAAAAATGTTATCAATGAGTCAGCACATGAGTAGTCCTGTACTTCTTCTCGATCTGTCTTTGATTCGTTCTCTTATCTTGTAGCTCCTATTGTTCAAGCGCTGGGGACAAAACTCACAACATTTGCACACACGATGGAAATGTTGCGAGTACATGTCACAGAGATTTTCTTCCCTTAGGCTTTAAAGATTCCTTCAGAGTATATTTGTAGTTTGATAGACGTGAAGAGACGTAACTGCGAGCACTCCAAGCATGACTGTGGGCATTTCAAATTGTGCATTACACCAATTGTGTACGTTGTGTTCCCATGCAAGGATAAGACTATAAAGAAATTTGTCACAAGAGCATTGTGACATAACTATCTTCCTACCTAGCGGAAGCGATCGAAGAGTGAGTTGCCGAACGCGGGCGACCCAATACTGGCGTAAAATTAAAGCCTTAGAGACAAAAAACGTTTTAAATTCCTTTTTATTAATCTGATATGTTTTTGCATAGGGTATAATTCGTTTTTTCATGAATATTGATTGATGTCTCTACTGCGAAGTCTTGCCTGATTTCAATGCCTTTCTTTTAACACGCGTCAGGCCGATTTGCACACAATTTAAAATTTGCGTCCTGTTTCAAGGTGCATGACCTGACACGTGCGAGTCGAAAGTTCAAGTTGATGTTTCCCAAAATAGTTAGTGAGGTTTGACCCATGGCATATGACACGTTCTCCTCCAATCGGAAAACTTGGGCTGCACGAAGCTCTTCGGAACGTCTCACAGGATGATATACAAACAATGGTAACAATCGGACCCTAGCCCTTTAACAATAGAGCTTTGTGCCAACAATATCCAATGAAATTAGAGGGTTCTAGAGAGCTTCGTGACAACAGGAAAAACGTATTTGACTTGGCAAGTATAACAATGCCGGCTTAGTTGTTTGTTTGTTTGTTTGATTTGTCTCATTGAACTTTCGCTAGAAGTTGCCACTTGCTCTTTTCCTCGGTCCGAGATCAAAATGGTGAGTATTTTTCTGGCTTGTAGCTTGGATTTACGAACATTTCCGGTACGATTTATGTCGCCAAGCAACATAAATGCTCTTGAATTATACTTTTCGTATCACTGAACCCTTTAGATTATAATTATATGGCTACGGATGAGAAAAGGCCAAAATTGTCGCGTTTATTTGAGAATCTTTGTTTACAACATTTGCTCATTAGCATCAGCGGTACAGTTTCTGATGGAGCTTAAAAACACTTATTTCTTAATATTGAAAGAGCACCGCGTCCTTAAAGTTCTGTCCAAAGGAATTAGATCCCGATGTATTGAATACTTTTCGTGCGACGCAGGTTTTAAAAACTCGAAATTTCATAACGAATGTATGAGCTTATACCCAGAAAGCCAAAACTTTCACCAGTTACCAAGTTTCACGAGCTCTTTAAATGTTTGGAGTTAATTGTAGGTAATTAATGTTTGTAGCTAATGTGATGCGTTCTCTGCGCAAAGTCGTATGTTTGAGGAAGATTGTAAACAATGAGTCAGCAAATGTTTTCCCTCTTGGTCTTGATACTCAAGCCGATATTGGCCTCCGCGATCTTTTTCGAGCAAAATTCTGGAACTGAACTGTTGTCTTTAGTCTTAGTTAGATTAATAAATGTTTTCTGATTTTTCCGACGCCTTTTGCATAAAACCAATGCAAAGAAGTCTGGCTTTGTGCATGAGAATCAGAAATGTGAACAAATACATTAGCCCGCTGGTTTAATTTGTAAAACATGGAAGCCTTACGTTCATTAAAGCTGACAGTCCCAAAGAGCTTGTCTTGTTTCAACTTGTACTATCAAAGTGAATTTGAAGAGGAAATCATCCAAGTGTTTGTTTCATAAAGCAGAGAGTTTTCATACATATAAGATATTAGCAGGTAATGAAAAATAGGCGCTGTGATTTTTGCATAAGAAATGAAGAGATATTAAACATTTTTTTTGTAAAGGGCTTTGAATGCCGGTGAGAGTAGTACCCGTTGTACTATTTAGATAAAATATACATGCTGAGTTTTGGTCTTTAACTAACCCTGTATTGCTGTAAGTAAATTTTCTTCCTGAACTGAGCTTAAAAAGTTTTCTTCAAGGGTGTATTTGTTATTTTGATAGACATTAAAGAGACGCAACTGCGGGCGCTACAAGCATGGCCTTGGGCATGTCAACTTTGTGCGTTATGCTAATTCTGCACTTTGTTCCCCAAGGATAACAGTATAAAGAAATTTGTTACTGGGAACATAGTGCAGGCAGCAGTGAGGGATATTACTGGTGCAAGTGCAAGTGCAATTGAGCCAAATGGTACTTTGGTAGGTGTTTTAAAATCACTTTCTGCAATCGCGCAGAAGAATCGAACAAATGTCCCAGTGCTTGTGAGCATTGCAGAACGCAATAATGCACTTTTGGAAAATAAAGTTTGGTTTGAAATTCAGCCAAATGCGTGGGGAAAATTATTGGATTCTGCTTCATAAAGCAACTACCCGGTAAAGAAGCTTCGACTGTGCTTTGTTCTGTTTTCTTAAACTTATTAATTATTCATGCAGCTCTTACCCAACCAGAGCATCTTATTCTGGTCAGGTGGATGGGTTTAGATACCCAATGAAAACGAGTTGAAAAAACACACCGTGTTTGGAAATAATTTCAAACATGGTGCAAATTTTCTCAACCTGCATATTGATAAAGCAAGAAAAACACATGACGATAAACAACTTTATTTAATCACACATTTTACGAAACAAACTTTATTTACTGCTGACGTTGAGTGTAACGGTACAGTTATTTAACTCCCCAAAACAGTAAAGGCCATTCTTTTCTAAAGTTAAATTCTCGCTAAATGGTGGTGACCTCGTCTTTTGGTTCGCTTTCAACCTTGCTGTACATTTCCGACCTAATATGGCACTGACGTTAGAAATTCCCAGTGTTATGGCGTACTAATTTACTATCTACAGTACAATTAACAGACTGAATGCACAAGTTATCTCGGAATGGCGCAGGCCACAAACTTCTCCTCTTCCTCGCTAGTTTTACGAGGTCTAAATCTGCACTCTGCATTTGCTTTGCGAAGCAACGTGTTTGCTCAGAACTGACAAACATGCAGCTAGGTAACAACGTGACATTGAATATTGAAAAATTGTCATAGAGCAGCAGTTAGGTGATAGGATCATGCAAATCATGCACATTTCCCGTCTGAAATATAATATTTGGATTGATATAACATTGAAAAAACTTATTTAAATGATAATTTAAACTAATTTTGTTTGTTGGAGAAGGAATTTCAAAAAACTCGTGCTTCGGGTTTCATCAGGTTTCCAAACGCACGAAAACAATAAAACCACTCGGCCTGCGGCCTCGTGGTTTCAAATGTTTCTCGGGTTTGGAAACCTGATGAAACCCTCGCACTCGTTTCTGAAATAGTACGTAAAGCACTTAGTAAGCGTTAGAGCACTGCAGTTTTTTCATGACTTAGCGTGCACTAAAGAAGTTACTGAGCCACAGATTTACTGTTCTAGCTGAATATCAATAACTGTGGCTGGGTCTTTGGATTGAGCATTCAACATAAACCTTACTAACTCTTACGACATCCTTAACTACTTTCTTTTTTTACATTCTAGCGTGACAACACCCAGGGAGAACGTCCAGGAGGAGTTAGAGGACAGCAAACTACCCCAAACACCTCTTGTTGCCTGCTGTGACTGAAGCTGAATCCAAACGGATCAGATAATAAAAACGAACACTTAACAATTGTTTTGTGGTTTTAAAATTTATTGAAATAGCTCGCACACAGTCAAACGGCTCCACTCTGCTCAAAACCTCTCCTAACAGCTCAGCATTAATGATCCTTCAGAAACCCATGTGAATAAAAGAAAGCTCGAGATACCGAAAATCAATTAAGACAAGAAGGGCAAATGCACAGATGTCACGTACCGCCGGGAGTCGAGTAGGTCTCTAAATCCCATTTTACAACTTCAGGCGGCATGCACTTCGCCTGTTCCTTCCCCAATATAATTTTGGCAAATTTATTCTATGTTTTTAAAAAGTGAAGCTGAAAACACTGGCAGTACCTTACTAGCCTGCAATATTGAATATTGTATTTGCAATCAATTCGTTCTCAGGCCTTTCTCTTTCTCATCCGATGGCTTGACCCTGTCCTCGAGATTACACGACTATTGACGGATTAATATGAGTGAAATAGGCCCCCTGTACGATCCAGTCACATGGTACAAAATAACACGGGCTGGGACGCAAGTCGTACAGTGGGACTTTCAAAACAAAGCAACTCGTACCAGTCCACCTTGACCTGCCTTTGTTTTTGAATACCCACTATGCAACTGGCGTACCAGAATGTGTAGTTTTGTACCATGCGACCGGATCCTGCAAAGGCTTATTAATATTGGTATAAAGCGATTGAATTAAACCAATACAGAGATATCTTATTGAATGAATTTAAAAATATTTTGTTAATAGAAATATTAAATTAAATAAACTGACAACTCTTACTAGCGACTTATTAACCTGGGTGAGGACCCTCAGGAAAATCTCAAACCGACACCTTACCTTATTGACCGAAAATAGTTGTAGTTAACTCGTGTCCAGTGTGATGCCTTCTTTGTGCAAAGTGGTATGTTAATGAAGCAAAATGTTAACAATGAGTCAGCAGATGAGTAGTCCTGTACTTCTTCTCGACCTGTCTTTAGATTCGTTCTCTTATCCTGTAGCTCCTATCGTTTCAAGCGCTGGGGACAAAACTCACAACATTTACACACACATGGAAATGTTGCGGGTACATGTCCCAGAGATATGTTGCAGCGACTTGCCCCCCTCGTGTAAACTGATACTTTTTTACTTGTGCAACACCAATTTGGGTGATATTTTGTCCCCGCCGGGGACATGTCGCACAAATTTCGACTAGATGAAATTCATGGGACACGTCGCGGGACAAAACCTTGCAAGGATGGCATGAAACTTTGTGTGTACGGTTATGCAACATGTCCCTGCTACGGAATCAAAAGTTGAACCAATCAGAGACAACGACCAAACTTCTTTGTGCTCGTACACAGGGAAAAACAAGATGGCAGCCTTTTTTAGCGATGCTCGTGCTGCTGTTTTTGACTGGAATGATCTGGATCGAATGAGAAAACTGCATGTTATTTTCATGATGATGACTGATCATGATGATTTTTGTCTTTCTTGATGATGATGATTTTTTGTTTAATTTTTCTGTCTGTTAGCATTGTCTTTTAGTTGCTTGTCTCATAGAATTAGATTATCCTTGAAATGAGCAACCGCATATATGTGTGGCTATTATTCCAAGAAATATGACCGCTGTCCTCAGGATTTTTCGCTGGAGAATCATCCCCGACCGATTCTACTTCGATGGCCGCCATTTAACTTAAATGATGCAGTGCCTCAAAGCATTATCAAAACTATGTCACATGTCTTTCGAAGATATCCCTAAGACATGTACCCGTAATATTTAGTTTATGTGTGCAAATGTTATGATTTTGTTCCTGCTACAGGCCTGCGCTACACGTCCCTTCTTCATGCCACCTTAGTGTGCACTACACACGCTTTCGTTGCTGCAACATGTCAGTACAACATGACCCCTCGTGTCTGGCGACCTTAAGAGTTTGTCTTTTGTCAGCTTTTCTATTCAAAGTGAATTTCCTCGAGGCTAAACGAAGAGGAAACTATCCAAGTGTTCATATAGCAGGGTTTTCATACATATAAAATATAGGCACGTGATGTAAAATATCCCAGTGATTTTGTATAAGAAGAAGAGAATTAGATATTTGAAGGGTGGGTTTTACAGTTCAGCGCCTGTATTATTCATTCACCTGTGCGGGCTTTCTCACACAGGCCCATTTTTCCTTGTTTATGAACCAATCGTAAGTAAGTAACCTACTAGTCGTAAAATCATCAACACTTAATTCAACGGTCGCTAAAACCACTTAAATCTTCTGAGAATTTTGGTCATCTGTCATTCTGCTACGACTGACTATACAATATGACAAATTATTATATGGCTGTGTCTCACAAGGACTGGGAACTACCAAATTCACGAATTTGATTGGCTGATATTGACCGCAGTCTAGATTTTCCCATCTAGACCGGCATCTAGACGGGTAATGTTTTGAAGTGAAAAGGTTGCAAACTAAGAAGCAAAATCATTGACTGTTTACATCTAACAATATTTATTTCTTTAAGTTGCAAAAAGCTGATGAGAAAAAAAACTAAAGAGGACGAGCAAACTTCGGAAGAATTAAATTCGGCTCATTGCCGTTCGCAAGCAAAACGTCAGTTCAAACCAGTTACATTAAACGAATTACGTAAATTGTACTTGTCTTTGCCATATAATAAACATCTTATTAACCGAGCCAAGTCGGTCTGTATGGAAGAATCTTGACCTCGGTCGTGTGTACAGACCTCACTGCGTTCGGTCTGTACTTACGACCTCGGTCAAGATTCTCCCATACAGACCTCCTGCTCGGTTAATAAGAGCTAAGTTATGAACTACATCTGAGTGGACGTTTTAAAGTGATAACATTGATAAGAAGCGCACAAAAGTATTTTAACTTAGAGACATGCGTCGGACCGTGAAACACTCCCTTGAACATTCCTTTTTTTGGTGAACGTTTTTGCATTCCGGTGGAGTAGTGACGCTGTGCTATTGAGATACAAAAACATTGTTAAGTTTGCTCGTGTATCCAACCCAGTATTGCTGTAAAAAGATTTTCTTCCTTTAGGCTTAAAAGATTTTCTTCAAGAGTGTATTTGCTATTTTGACAGACGTGGAAAAGACTTGACCGCGGGCGCTCCAAGCATGACTGTGGGCATGTCAAGTTTGTGTTCCCAAAGATAAGACTGTAAAGAAATTTGTCACAAGCAGCAGTGACATAACTATATTCCTTCCTGGCGGCAGCCATCGAAGAAAAAGTTGCCGAACGCGGGCGACTTTCTGGCGTTAAATTAAAAGCTTAGGGACAAAAAACGTTTCAAATTTCCTTTTTTGTTAATCTGATATGTTTTTGCAATTATATATATGTCTCTAGTGAGAAGCATTGCCTGATTTCAATGGCGTTCCTTTTAACATGCATTTGAGTTCAGGCCGATTTGCACACAAATTTGCCTCGGTTTCAAGGTGCACGACCTGATCACGTGCGAGTCGTAAGTTCAAGTTGATGTTTCCCAAAGTAGTTAGTGAGTTTTGACCCATGGCATGTGACACGTTCTCCTCCAATCGGAAAACGTGTTTGACTTGGCAGGTATAACAATGCTTGATTGTTTATTTGTTTGATTTGCCTCATTGAAACCTTCGCTATAGGTGGCCTCTTTTCCTCGGTCGGAGATCAAAATGGTGAGTATTTTGCTGGCTTGTAGCTTGGATGTACGAACATTTCCGGTACGATTTATGTCGCTAAGCAGGATAAATTCTCTTGAATTACACTTTCGGTTTCAATTGAACCCTTTAGCTTATAATTATATTGCTACGGATGAGAAAAGGCTAAGAATCTTTTTAAGAATCTTTGTTCACAACATTTGCTCATTAGCATCAGCTGTACAGTTTCTGCTGGAGCTTAAAAACACTAAGTTCTGAATATTGAAAGTCGTCTGATTAAATGGAGATAGAAACCAGAATACGTTTAATTTCTTCAGAAAGCGTCTTAAACATACATAGATTTTTGAAATTTCATATAATTGGCTAAGGGTGATAGGCACTTTAAGTGTCCGCCATAGGATTTCGTGTCCGATGTATTGAATACTCTTTACACGACGCAGGTTTAAAACTCGAAATTTCATAACGAATGCATGAGCTCATTTGCAACCCAACTTTTTGAAAGCTTATATCTCCTCATGAATGTTACACTCAAAAGACTAAAACTTTCACCAGTTACTAAGTTTCACAAGCTCTTTAAATGTTTGTAGTTAATTCCGCCTAATGTGATGCGTTCTCTGCGCAAAGTGGTATGTTTGAGGAAAATTGTAAACAATGAGTCAGCAAATAGTTTTCTTCTAGGTCTTGATACCCAAGCCACGTTGTCCCTCGCACGCTTCTGTGCAAAATTCTGGAACTGAACTTCTGTCTTTAGTCTTACATTAATAAATGTTTTCTGATCTTTGCCGACGTCTTTTGCATAAAACCGGTGTAAAGAAATCTGGCTTTGTGCATGAGATTGAGAAATGTGAAGAAGTACGTTTAATTTGTAAAACATGGAAGCCTTGATCAGGTCTTGCGTTAATTGAAGCTGACAGTCTATAAGAGCTTGTCTTCTGCCAACTTGTACTATTCAAAGTGAAATTCTACTAAAGAGTTTCATACATATAAATATAGGCAGGTAATGAAAAATATCTGAGTGATTTTTGCATAAGAAGAAAAGGATGAGATATTGAACATTTTTTGTGAAGGGCTTTGTGTTCCGGTGAGAGTAGTGCCTAGTGTGTTATTAAGATAAAAACAAAGAAACATGTCGAGTTTGGTCTTTAACTAACCCGGTATTGCTGTAAGTAAATTTTCTTCCTTAAAGCTTAAAACGTTTTCTTCAAGGGTGTATTTGCTATTTTGATAGACATTTAAGAGACGCAACCGCGGGCGCCACAGAAATGGCCGTGCGCATGCCGAGTTTGTATGTTATACTAATTGTGCACGTTGTTTCCCCAAGGATAAGAGCATAAAGAAATTTGTTACTGGGAACATTGTGGAGTCAGCAGTGAGGGATATTACTGGTGCAAGTGCAATCGAGCTTAACGGTACTTTGGTAGGTATTTAAAATCACTTTCTTGCAATCGTAACGGTTTCCAATTATTTGTCGACGTGTTATTAAACTTTGCGCCTTGAATTGGCATTTAACGGTATTGAAGTGTGTACGCGCGTGCATTATTTTTTTTTCGATAATTTCAACTTTTTTTAAGTCAAGAAACCGTAAATGTCCGTCGTTTAGTCCTCTCAGGATTTGAATTATCCATTTTCATTAAAATTTTCCTCCAAAACTTTCGGCAAAACGAAAAAACGTCGCCATTTCGTAGACGATTTCCAGCCACTGCACACTAATGGCTGATAGTGTGCAATGGCTCAGCCAATCAGATTACAGCATTTGCATTAGTATACTAGTAGAATTCTACTAAAATGCGCTAGTACCTAGTAATTTCAAATGTTTGATGTAAGTTTCTTTGTTAAGAGTTTTTGCAAAGGGCTGATTTAGACGCAATTCTGCCAAATTCATAATTTCATGTAAAATTTGTCACAGACTGTCATGTATACAGGTTTCAAAACCTAATGACCATCTTAGCCTCAGGCATTGTCCGGTGATGAAAGTTGCTTGCAATTTTTCATGACTTAGCGTGCACTGAAGAAGATACTGTGGCACAGTTTTACTACGCTAGCTGAGTATGAAAACTATGGCTGAGTCTTTGGATTGAGTGCTTAACATAAACCTTACTGACTCTTACGTCATCCTTAACTATTTTTCGTTTTTACATTCTAGCCTGACAACACCCAGGGAGAACGTCCAGGAGGTGTTAGAGGACAGCAAACAACCTCAGATAGGTGGTGTTGCCTGCTGTGATTGTATTTGAATCCAAACGGATCAGATAATAAAAATGGTCACTTAACAATTGTTTTTTTCTCAAATAAACGCGACAATTTTAGCCTTTTCTCAACTCTGCTTGAAACTCCTCCTAATAACACAGCACTAAGTATCCTTCAAAAACAAATGTGAAGGAAAGAATGCTCGAGATAGATAGATAGATAGATAGATAGATAGATAGATAGATAAATAGATAGATAGATAGATAGATGGATGGATGGATGGATAGATAGATAGATAGATAGATAGATAGATAGATAGCAGTTAGATAGATAGCAGTTTTATTGTGAAAATACGCTTAGCTTTTGTGAGACCAGCAAGCTAGACTCACCAGCTAGTTTACAGGTATTTCACACTAAATAATTAAGATAACTAATACAAATTAAAACATCAATAGCGTACAAAGTAGAATTCAAATTTCTAATACAATTGATCATCATACGTAAAACAAAAGAATTACAATTAAGAAATGAATGGATATAAAAAACTATAATAATTTGTATTGTGTGAGGAGCGGATAAAAAATTATTATTATAATTACTATCATATTATCATAGAGATACCGAAAATCAATTAAGAGAACAGCAAATGCACAGATGTAACGTACCGTCAGGAGTCGAGTAGGTCTCTCAACCCCATTTTACAACTTTAGGCGGCATGCACTTCGGCTGTTCCTTCCCCATATAATTTTGGCAAATTTATTCTATGTTTTTAAAAAGTGAATCTGAAAACACCGGCAGAACCTTACTAGTCTGCAATATTGTATTTGCAATCAATTCTTTCTCAAGCTTTCCTCTTTCTCATTCGATGGCTTGACCCTGTCCTCGAGATTACACCACTATTGAGGAATTAATATGAGTGAAATAGGCCCCCTCTGCACGATCCAGTCACATGGTACAAAATCACACAGGCTGGGACGCAAGTTGTACAGTGGGACTTTAAAACAAAGCAACTCGTACCAGTCCAGCTTGACCTGCCTTTGTTTTTGAATTCCCACTGTGCAACTTGGCTACCAAAATGTGCAATTTTGTACCATGTGACCGGATCATGCAAAGTGTAGCGCTTGCGGCGACTTCAAAACGAGTGAAAACTTCAACGTGTCGCTTAGGGCGTGTTTGCAAATGATTTGTCGGGACTATCTTACAGGTCGTCGTCTGCGAGGTAGCAAGAATCACGGAAAACCAAGTTGACGGTTAACGGCGATTTAATGCATCAAATAGCAACGATCGTAAACTGAAATCACAATGCAACGAATTTGTCTTACTTAAATGTCGTACAACATATGATAAAGGGGCGTGTAACAATGTACGTGTCTGGCTCGATAACGCGACAAAATAACAACGAGCAATGCAAATTGACATTTACAAATTATTACAAAGTACGTTAACACTACTCGAGATTGTATAACAAAATAAAGATGAACATTTGCGGCCGATTAACAGCCCAGAACAACGTAGTCTAAAAATGTGGGCGTTCACTAAATAAGGCTCATGTTGATTCTTTGGAACATATGGCAACTAAAATTGTGTTATGATCAACACTGTACATAAATCTACTTTCGCCCAAAATAAAACAAGCTAAACCGAAACAAAATAAATAAATAAAACTACAGAAATCACTTACATATCGGTCCCGCTTGTGCCAAGGTTAGGAAACGAAGAATATCAAAGTACAACTGGTCGAGGCGAAATCGTACGAAACTCTGGCAAAGGGGGCGGTAGCTAAACCTTTATATGGGCGTAGTGACGCTAAAGGGTCCGATTACAAAACCAATAGGGAACTAGAAAAAGCATACGTAAACATCGACCTATACACGCAATCAAACTAATCGATGATTAACCTAATTAAAAAAGTGCAAAAATGTGGCTAGTGTCCTCACA
>JAHPZR010025624.1:0-2500 GCA_019787425.1 Platygyra sinensis
GGTTTCGTGGTTTTCGTTCATCGTGTTTTTATTAGTGTACCGTATTTTCAGCCTTGTGTACATTTTCTTTACATATTCTTAAAATTTCGCCAGGTTCAGCGTCGATATTCTGACAAAAAAGCAAATATTATGCCATCCGGCATAATGTGATTTATGTCGCGACATGTTGCCCTAAGTGATAACCCGTTCGGTGCCAGGTTTCAATATTTCGCAAGTTGTAACCAATAAGGTTTTTGGGCGTTTCTGTCAAGGTATGTAAGCACTGATCGTTGTTTGTGTAAGTCCTTCTGTCCCTTGCCATCTCAGACTTAAGACGGTACTACAGAAAAGCAATTTGGAACAAATTCAGGCAAGTTATACTTGTGTTATTTTATAGATTCGTTAAGCATTGTTTTTTACCCTTCTTTGCGAGTCCGGGTTGGTATCGAGTAATTTATGTTTCGTTGTTATCGTGTTTTCATTTTCTCGAGGAAATGGCCGAAACGCAACCAACCCGTGTTTTAATCCTTGGACACTCTTTTATTCACCGTCTGCGGTCGTTCCTCGTTTCGCGGTACAGTTCGTCGTTTTTAAGTAATTTACAACTGAGTAAAAATCTACATATACGATGGCAGGGGATAAGAGGCAGGACGGTGTCTAAGGTCGTTAAGTACGATCCGAGTGTTGTTGGGTCGTTCGCTCCTGAAATTGTTATTGTACAGCTTGGGAGCAACGATTTAACCTCCATGTCTGCAGCTAAAACTGGGTCAGCTATTGAGGACCTGGCTCGTTTACTGTTCGAATGTTATGGCGTAAAACTAGTTTTGTGTATGTCAGACTTCTTTCGCAGTCTGAGGGAGGCGGTATTGAAATGTTAAAAGGCAATCAGGCCTTCATGATCTAGTTGTGACTTTATGAGGAGCAGTTGTTGTTAGGTTGTTTTTATGCACATTTTTGCCAGTTCCCATATGTTTGTTCACCAAGCCGATTTCAGTTGTTACTGTTTTTGAGCCATTGCTTCTCAACTGAATTGATAGGCACTCCCCATTTTTCATTCAAGGCTCATTCGGTCCTTTGGACCTTGTTGTTCACGATATTATCGTGATTTTGACGGCCTTGGTCTTGTGCTTTTTCGTGCTTTCACTTTGCCGCATGAGTGTACAACCCAATCTGATCGCCCCTGTTGGGGGGTGTGTCCAATGCACTCGGCTGTGTGACATGCACTATTTTATTTGATATATTTGATATATTTGGAACTTGGCATTATTTTGTTCCTGCTCCTAATTTTGTTTGTTAGTTTTGAATTTATATGGCTCTCTGTTGTTCTTTTAATTCATTTTTAATTCATCGCGTTTTCTTTATCTCATACTGCCCCACTCAGACTGTAATCTTTGGAGCCACCTGGTGGCGAGGAATTTTATCAGCGTTGCTATTGTCTTTCTGGACTATATTAGACGATCCATCTATCAATATTAGGCGATACGTCTGCCAATTTCGTCCAACACAACAAGGAAAAAATTCAAGGTGTTTCCTGTTTGAGATCTGGTCTTATTATTCCAATTTTCCTTTGTAAGTTATGCCTCCTAGAAAGCGTGTTGCTGCGAAATCTTCATCCAGCCGAGTAACAAGGGCAAAACGGCCACGAGTGTCTGAACGACCTGAATCAGAAGTCGCTTCCCCTACGACTCGGCCTACAACCGCAGACAATCATGGGATGGTCTCCATCAACGTCGATGCTCTTTCATCAACGATATCAACCATTGTCGTTCAGGCTGTGCAATCCGCCCTGTCCCAGAACAACATGCAAACGACATTGCCGAGCGGAAGGTTAACTGAACAAGACGTTGCTGTGGAGCAAGCCGTGCAACGGGAGACCAGTGCAATCGTGACGAGCAATGCAGGTACAGAAGGCCTTCAGCCTATCATTGAGAACTCTGACCCTAAACCTACACAGGTTTTTTACTAGTTTGGCAGTTAGCCTAGCTTCCAGAGTTAGTGCGAAACTAAAAGCGAAGATCTGGGCGAACGAATATGTAGATTTTGGTTCTCTCTTATTTTCTTCACCTCAGGACGAGGGAGAATATTCTTTGTCAATGACTCCTTCTGGGTCCTTAAACCATCCCCAAGTCACCCTCGAGCCTCGTCATCCAACCAAACGAATCCACAATATTCAGCAGTGGGTTTCCGCCTTTAATATATTTTTTTCGGTTTATACGGAGCTCGAGCGGTTTAAAAGTGATACGCCTCAACTGATGAAATACTGTGAGGTGGTACGAGACTAGGCGTTGAAACCGGGTGACTGGCTTTGGTACGACGAGCAGTTTCGGTTTATTAGGCAGTCTGACCCTCAAAAGTTCCCTTGGGATCAAATACATTGGGAATTGTGGCTAAGAGCGTCCACTACTTTTCGCAGACAACAGCCGTTCACCAACCAACCCCATACACAACCCCGTCAACGCTTTCGTTCCTTTTTCCCCAAGGGTACTTGCTGAGCATTTCAGGCGGGAAAACACTGCTCTGG
>JAHPZR010025624.1:12500-18416 GCA_019787425.1 Platygyra sinensis
GTTGGATGACGAGGCTCGAGGGTGACTTGGGGATGGTTTAAGGACCCAGAAGGAGTCATTGACAAAGAATATTCTCCCTCGTCCTGAGGTGAAGAAAATAAGAGAGAACCAAAATCTACATATTCGTTCGCCCAGATCTTCGCTTTTAGTTTCGCACTAACTCTGGAAGCTAGGCTAACTGCCAAACTAGTAAAAAACCTGTGTAGGTTTAGGGTCAGAGTTCTCAATGATAGGCTGAAGGCCTTCTGTACCTGCATTGCTCGTCACGATTGCACTGGTCTCCCGTTGCACGGCTTGCTCCACAGCAACGTCTTGTTCAGTTAACCTTCCGCTCGGCAATGTCGTTTGCATGTTGTTCTGGGACAGGGCGGATTGCACAGCCTGAACGACAATGGTTGATATCGTTGATGAAAGAGCATCGACGTTGATGGAGACCATCCCATGATTGTCTGCGGTTGTAGGCCGAGTCGTAGGGGAAGCGACTTCTGATTCAGGTCGTTCAGACACTCGTGGCCGTTTTGCCCTTGTTACTCGGCTGGATGAAGATTTCGCAGCAACACGCTTTCTAGGAGGCATAACTTACAAAGGAAAATTGGAATAATAAGACCAGATCTCAAACAGGAAACACCTTGAATTTTTTCCTTGTTGTGTTGGACGAAATTGGCAGACGTATCGCCTAATATTGATAGATGGATCGTCTAATATAGTCCAGAAAGACAATAGCAACGCTGATAAAATTCCTCGCCACCAGGTGGCTCCAAAGATTACAGTCTGAGTGGGGCAGTATGAGATAAAGAAAACGCGATGAATTAAAAATGAATTAAAAGAACAACAGAGAGCCATATAAATTCAAAACTAACAAACAAAATTAGGAGCAGGAACAAAATAATGCCAAGTTCCAAATATATCAAATATATCAAATAAAATAGTGCATGTCACACAGCCGAGTGCATTGGACACACCCCCCAACAGGGGCGATCAGATTGGGTTGTACACTCATGCGGCAAAGTGAAAGCACGAAAAAGCACAAGACCAAGGCCGTCAAAATCACGATAATATCGTGAACAACAAGGTCCAAAGGACCGAATGAGCCTTGAATGAAAAATGGGGAGTGCCTATCAATTCAGTTGAGAAGCAATGGCTCAAAAACAGTAACAACTGAAATCGGCTTGGTGAACAAACATATGGGAACTGGCAAAAATGTGCATAAAAACAACCTAACAACAACTGCTCCTCATAAAGTCACAACTAGATCATGAAGGCCTGATTGCCTTTTAACATTTCAATACCGCCTCCCTCAGACTGCGAAAGAAGTCTGACATACACAAACTAGTTTTACGCCATAACATTCGAACAGTAAACGAGCCAGGTCCTCAATAGCTGACCCAGTTTTAGCTGCAGACATGGAGGTTAAATCGTTGCTCCCAAGCTGTACAATAACAATTTCAGGAGCGAACGACCCAACAACACTCGATCGTACTTAACGACCTTAGACACCGTCCTGCCTCTTATCCCCTGCCATCGTATATGTAGATTTTTACTCAGTTGTAAATTACTTAAAAACGACGAACTGTACCGCGAAACGAGGAACGACCGCAGACGGTGAATAAAAGAGTGTCCAAGGATTAAAACACGGGTTGGTTGCGTTTCGGCCATTTCCTCGAGAAAATGAAAACACGATAACAACGAAACATAAATTACTCGATACCAACCCGGACTCGCAAAGAAGGGTAAAAAACAATGCTTAACGAATCTATAAAATAACACAAGTATAACTTGCCTGAATTTGTTCCAAATTGCTTTTCTGTAGTACCGTCTTAAGTCTGAGATGGCAAGGGACAGAAGGACTTACACAAACAACGATCAGTGCTTACATACCTTGACAGAAACGCCCAAAAACCTTATTGGTTACAACTTGCGAAATATTGAAACCTGGCACCGAACGGGTTATCACTTAGGGCAACATGTCGCGACATAAATCACATTATGCCGGATGGCATAATATTTGCTTTTTTGTCAGAATATCGACGCTGAACCTGGCGAAATTTTAAGAATATGTAAAGAAAATGTACACAAGGCTGAAAATACGGTACACTAATAAAAACACGATGAACGAAAACCACGAAACCCCAACTATACTGCCTGTATACTGACACAGAAATGAAAGTCTTGGATAATGTCTATAATGCTCCCCCCCCCCCCCCCGCCCCCCCCCAAAAAAGGTCCTTTAGAGTCTATGACCCAAAAAAGCACCACGAAAATTGTAACCAAAATCATCCTTAGGGCAAATGTCAAACCAGAGAAACTGTCAGCTGAGTGCCTCGCAAAACAAAGGGAGGTACATTGTTTGGAATTCCCACTGTGCAACTTGCTCACCAGCATGTGTGATTTTGTACCATGTGACCTGGTCGTGCAAAGGGCCTATTTAGGGACCTGACACAGTGACGACGGCGACACCGAAAGCGTCGCCAATCAGAAATTGAATTTACGTTAATTTAATAGTCTCGCATTTATTTTGATCTCTGCGGTGTCTCTCGGTAATAACAAAAAAAATAGGAAATTGTTGACGAAGGCGTTCAGTTTCAAGTAATACTATTACGAGAAGCAATCTATTGAAACTTAGTCATGTGCCGAGGACAGCTAAGAAATGTACACAGGTGCAGAATACACGATACACGAGCGATTAATGTTCTGTGAGGTCCCTGTTGTCACTCGAGCGAACACGAGATCACCGCGAGCACAACACGGGGTACCCAGGTTACACGCGACCTTCTCATTCACGAGCCCTCTTTGATCAAATTTTCCCATAGTCTTTTTCACTACATACAGAAAAACGTAACAGGCGTTAGGTTTACAGCAGGAAAAAAATCGTATTTCCAGTTTACAACATTGGGGACTGTATTGGGTGGTTGTCAGTCGGGCCGTAAAGCAACGCAGAGATCACTTTATATTTTTTCTGAGGAATCCTAACTAACCAGAACTAACTGAGGTAAACTTATAGGGCCGATTATTTAAACAAAGTTTAGACAACGTTTATGAAAGTCATCGTCTGACCCACGTTTAAACCACGAGTACCGATTATTTAAACGTTGTTTACCATAACACTGTCTAGACAGTGTCTAATCACCGACTAAGAAACAATAGTAAGTTAGACCTGGTCAAAGGTACGTCTAAACGCTGTTTATGGATATTTTCATGGTTAGCCATTATGAAAAAGTTGGACCTCTGCGCTACAGACAGTTAAAAAGCTATTTCAATCGATGTAATATACACATTCTACAAATTCGGCACTTTAGCGAAAGATTTAACCCACAAGAGCAATACGGCGACGTGGACTTCGATTGCGTTTTCGCCTGAGGAAAGACTCGGTAAGTGACCTCATAAAAATTTTCGATAGAGATCTTCAAAAAATAAATACAAGAGAGTTACTGGCGATTTATTCGGTTTATCTGTATTTGCTGGCATGCATAGTCAATCAATTGTATTCTATAAACCTAAGAATATTTATTATAACATTTTCAGCTATAAATCAGCAGGAATATAACGATATTCAATATCTAGCATGGGGCGGGAAAACAATCATTCTTATAAAAATGTAGCGCCTTTTGTTAAGAAACTTTTTAGCCTTCCGGTCAACCAAGTGAACAGAGCAGAGGAACTACTGCCAACAGATTCTCTAAAGAAAACGTGTTAAAATCATTCACAATAATTACATTTCATCAAAAAAAAATATGCCCTCATAACATGAAAGATCGAGAAAGCAAAATACCTCTGGCTCTCGACAACGTCGCTTTGAATGACCATTGAAAAGTTCACTGATTCAAAGCCCCCGTTTAAATAATAGGGTGTTCGTTTCTTTGGCGTGTTCTAATTTGTTCACTCATAAAAGGACTGGAAAACTTGTAAAGGCCCGTTTACACAGGCGATTTTGTCGCTGCAACTCGATGCAATTTTTTTTGCGCTTAAGTTGCAACAAGTTCAAACATGTTGGAAACCTCTGAGATATCGCTGCGACAAATGGCACTGAAAATCGTACCTGGATTTACACGTGCGATTTGAAGTTGCAGCTTTAGCGCGACAAATACTGCATCGAGTTGCCGCGAGAAAAATCGCCTGTGTAAACGGGTCTTAAAAGTACATTAATCTCATAGGTGCACCCAATGAGTGCTTTTGGTCAAATGTCTGTTACGGATGAAGTTTTGAAAGTCCTTATCAAATCTAGAGTTCGTTTTTGGCATGTCACCTACACTTTGCGAAGAAGGCCTACTAGAATTTTCGGAACATTGTTGTAAAAATTTATTACTTGCCTGCCTCTCCTAGGATTTTCGAACATCTAAAAAATGGTAAAATTGCCCATTTTCAACGGATTTTTACCCTAAAAAGGTCTCCTAGAATTTTCGGGAGCCTTTTTTCTGGCTGAAATTTTCGAACAGGTAAGGTTTGTGAATTTTCGTAAAAAAAGATTACTAGACTACACTAGCGTATTTTCGAGCCAAATTGACGGCTATCGCGGCCCCTCACAGAAATGAAGGTAGTACATGTAGTTAAGCATTCGAGAATACTTCATCCTGTTAAGAAAGTGCATACTGAGTCTAATTATTCTTCCAGACGAATAGGCTTTTATTCTGAGCTTATTTATTGTTCTTCTTTTTGCGTGACAACGTGACGATACCAGCGATACTGGCGTTACTGCGTGGTATGATGCTGTGATTGCATAGTCGGACAGGTCGGAAGGTCGCTCAAGGGCAAATTCGATCTGCATAAGCACTTTCAAACAACTCTTCTGTGCATGAAACCTAGGTCAACACGGCGAACGGACACCGAAGCGCGCTATTTTTATTGACTGAAAAACATTTCCCTTCATTAATATAACTGCGTCGGTATCATGACGAAATAAGAAATCCGGGATTGTCCGAGAGAAGTGGATAAACGCCGGCCGGAGGAAATTGACAATTTCTGTATAAACTGTGCATCATCGTGCCAAGTCAATTTCATATTTCAAACACTGAGCAACAAAGTCAAGTGTGCGGGTAATTTCTATAAGCTTCTTACATTAAACATACACGCGCGGAAGACTAGAAGACACTAGAAATGATTTATGATAAGGTTCAACAATTGTTACTGTCTAAGTTCACTATGGGCGATTTTTTAAACGAAGTCCATGTAACCATGTTTGGGCTGAGCTGCGGTTTAGACGTTGTCTCGTTAAACAACGGACTGAACGATGTTTAAAATCATTATTGAAACACCACTGAACTGGTTTTCCCGAGTCAATGGCTAAACCATGTTTCCCAAGGAAATGCATTGTCTGTGGAGTTTTTTCGTATGCCAATTTCCAGATAGTGGTTATTTCTCCTCAACATGGCTTCCAAAACAAGTCAAACAAATTTCAGCGATCGAACAAGGAAAACTTTTATTGGCCGAATTGGGTAGAGACTTTCCTGAAGTGGAAGGCAAAGGCTATCTATGATAGGAAAAAGGTGGGAAAATAGGTATGAGTGGAAATTTTAACTTATTTAACTCCCGGAAACCTAACAGTATCAAGCGCGACCTCAGTCAGCTTCAAGGATGCTGGAGGCGGCTGAAACTAAATTTAAGGACCACGACTTACATAGTCGTGAAAAGTGGACAACGTCATAAAAAGTGAAATGTGAAGTGTAGTAACGTGTGCAACATCATAAAACTTTCTCTTGGTATCAGCCAGCTTCTCTAGGAATGACAGGAATAATCCTTTTTGTTTCGCAATAGCGCTTGAAACCTTGTGAATGACTGTGCATGCAGCAAATACAGATAAACCAAATAAATCGCCAGTAACTCTCTTGTATTTATTTTTTGAAGATCTCTATCGAAAATTTTTATGAGGTCACTTACCGAGTCTTTCCTCAGGCGAAAACGCAATCGAAGTCCACGTCGCCG
>JAHPZR010025626.1:0-25135 GCA_019787425.1 Platygyra sinensis
CAGCCGACCTGAAACGTTTAAAAAACGTTAATTTAAAACTGCTTTGTATTTTATTCAATGTACACTACATCTTAAAGAACTTTGCAGAACGGTTTTAACCATTCTTTTTAGTTATTCTGTAAACTCAATTTGAAGAGTATTTTTCCGCTTTATTAGTTCGCTGTCTTGTAAATGGTGTAAACAATAGTTATCAGTTCAATATCTATTTCAACGCTGCTATGTAATATAAAAAGTGTATAAAAGTCAGTGTGTATTTGATTCAATGGACGCTTGATAAACTTGATAGAACAGTTGTTTATATATGTCTTCATTTGTAGATATTTGTAGCTATCTATAGTCTACAATTTTCTTTATTAGAGAGCAATAAAGCGCGTGAAAATATCAATTAAGTCTTGAATAGTGAAGTCTGATTTTCTTTCCACAGTCATTCTATGTAAGTCTCGCTTTCTCTCCCTCAGCTTATCGCCACTGTTCTCTTTCTTCGACTCGACATTATTTTGATATGCTGCGCATGCATTGGTTCAACCAACGTTATTTAGTTTACAGCAAGCTGTCATGTTCAACAGCCATATCTGAATCAAATTTTCAATACAATCAGCCTTACAAGGCAAATGCAATCAGTTACATACTACATACTAGACCCTTTCCTGGGATGATAATCCTGTGTATTTGGAAAAACATCTTGGGTTTGCCCTCGGATGAACACATCCTGTATTTGTCAGTGCTTCTGAAGCTGTCCTGCTGGTGATTGCCGGTTTTTCTTTTGTTAGCAGAGCTCTAAGATGCAAATTACTTGTCGCTTTTTGTCGTATCGTTTTAAAATTTCTCTTTCTATTCAGAGGTTTTACTTAAGTAAATTTGTCCAGAGTTGGAAAGAGATGCTATTTCATGTCTCTGTCTGATTTTATTTTAGAATTATTCTTTCTATTTCCCGCCATATGGATGTTTTTAATGGTAGTTTGATATTATTCCATGTCATGTTCTACTCAGGCCTTTCATGAATTAGTGAGAAGACTGCCAGGACACTTCTATCAATCATTTGCACGTTCAGAGCTCGGAGGTTTTCTCTTCACGCACAAACCTCTTCCTTCATGCGATTCTCACTATGTGATGATTTTCACTATGCTAACAATAACAGCAATTATCAACCACACAGTCGATCCTCAGAGCACCAAGTTTTCATAGACGGTTATAATCTCCGCCTCTTTGCCACAAGGTGCATGTAAAATAACTTGGGACTTCTCACCTGTCACTAAATTGAACAATAATACATCAAACATGCATCGAGTTAAAATATATCCCTGCTAGTAATAGTAATAAAAATAATAACTGTTTATTCACCAATCTATACAAAAAGTGAAAAGGAGATAAAAGAGGTTATTTACAACTGTCTGCTAATCCCATAAAACTCTAAATGCAACACAAAACTCAAACTGGGATATTACTGAGTGAAAGAAAAAAAATTACTCGAACGCAGGAGTCATAATCGGGGACGGAGACCGTAAGTCTTGGGATGCGCGTGGACCCATGATATGGGACAATTTTTCTATTTTTAGAACAAATTGCGCCATCGTGACGTCAAATATGCGCGCTGATCCACGCACGTGTCGTTGGCTCTCGCGTGAATGTTGTCACGTTGCGTGATCAAATGGTAAGAGTTGCGAGATTCTCTTGCCGATTTTTCACAGAGATGGCAGGGAATAAGGCAGAGAAGAAGAACCAGGGCTCTTCTATGCACTTTTATGCTCTGATTTAATGCAAAAGGTGTGTTTTTCAGGGTCAAGAATTTCTTTAATTTCGCGCTGTGAATGAATAAAATCCGCTCGCCGGCTAATTTTTCCCGTAAACTTTTGTGTTTGTTTTGTAGAGAAAAGTTCTGTAAGAAAACTGTTTACTCCGGTATCGAGTTAATTTGTGAGTTTGCCAAACAATGCTTAATCATAACCAAAACCTGTTTTTGATAGTTTCTTATTGTTTCTGCTCGTTTGGCGAGTTTGCAAAAGTTTTTGAAAGGCAAGTCTGACGCGTAAGAGCAGTTCATTTGCATAGTGCAGCGCGTGCACTTTCAAGTCCGAGTCGGTGTTTTCAGATTTTGAACAAATCATGAAAAAGATTTGTTTCGTTGTCCTTTGTGCTGAGATACTATAACAATTTTCACCAAAAGGCTACAATCATGTGTGTTTCTTCCACATAGTGAAACTTTACACTGCGAAAATAAAATAGACAAGGTGATCCGACTCAATCGAAATCTTTATTCGAGTTGATTAAAAGCGTCATCGTAACTTTTCTAATTATTTCTGCTGTATTCACATATTTTCAGCTAAACTTTTAATATGTTCTCAAACATTAATCAACCTTAAAAAATATTCAAATCTAGAGATATTATATTAGTTCGATGTACGTTTTCACACCAAAGTGCGAAGCCCAATTTGTCATGTTTTACTTGCTGTGCAAAACACGCATCAGCGGGCGCTGTTATTCATCGACAACAGACAATTTATTGGATTTTTACACAAACAAAACTAGGCAACATCTACGGACATAAACCTGTTGTCACTTATTGGGCCTAAACGCTGCTATATCCAAACATATCCAATGCATCTAGTTTTTTTTTCTGTGTAATGGAAAAGCTGTTAATCTTCTTCAGTGAAATTTAGATTGGAGTAATGTGGAGTTCTTGTAAAAGGAGCAGCGGAACTCAACTTGGTTAGCGATATAAAGCGGGATATACCTAAATTCGGCACTGTCTTCACTCAAACTGGAGTAACTTACGGCGAAAATACTTATGCAAAATTCCAACAGCCATAAAGGCGTTGAGTTGTGGGCCAAAAACATAAACGATTTCGGGAATTTCGGACGCCATTTCCCCTGCGTCACTTCCGCGAAAATCTTCGCAGCAATGTACGCGCGTGTGCCGCAGGCGATGGCGCAATTTGTTCTAAAAATAGAAAAATTGTCCCATATCATGGCGCGAACCCCAATACTACAAATGGCGCGCGCTTACGGTCTCTGTCCCCGATTATGGCTCCTGACGAACGAAAAAGCCAGAAGGAAAGGCATAAAACACCTTTAATGTTACCAGAAGCTTATCACTTAGAAGCGTTTAACCCTGGTTCAATGCTGCCGATTATTCCGAACCAATCAAATTTAACTTCCTAATATGGAGCAAGGGCTCTCGCGTGGATATGTCATATTCGCGCGGAATACACGCGAACTCACGCGGACTTCACATGACTCAGGGCGCAGTAATGGCGGACACGAGTTGCGAATTGGGAATAGATTGTCGTTTCTTGATCGATATTTGCACTCATCATGAGAATCAAACGAACCTTTTCTAGGAGCAGCTAATGTCCGCCATATCTAGGCCAGTTATTTGCCGAGTCTCAAGTGCAGGTAAGCATTTTATGTTATCTTGAAAACGTTTGTTAAGAACACGAGCTCAACATGGATATCTTTTTGTCGATTGAGGGATATCAAGGATCAGTTTTGAGGATTATTTTTTCGTGATGCTTTATTGCGATAGTTGACCTTTAAGAAAATCTGACTTTAGGAGGGAGCTTTTACCTTGATTTGTCAGATGTTCGCGGCATTTCGCGGTAGTGTCATTTTTACCTCTTGTTCTATGAAGATAGATTTATAATTTTGTGGCTCGATCGGTTTGTTCCCTTATATCTTAATTAACGTTATCTTGTTAATTTGCTTTTGTAGTGTGTATGTCATCCGTTTTGTTTGGCTGACGTTGAAGGATTTTGGATCCTGCCTTGGATGCTAGTCCATAATAAACTGAGATATCATCATTTACAGTGAATTTTCACTACATGTATCATGAGAACTGCCTGTCTTGAATTGTTATCTCAAACAAAAGTTTACTTCCCTTGGATGTTATTGTTCGGTCATTTATGGTTTATTATTTTCGAAAACCCACTTCTTTTTTTACGTGTTTTCCTTTCAGTTGTGGTAGTTAATGGGAGACTACTGACAACCATAGATCAATAAACAATATCAAGAGTTTTATCATGTGTACTTGCACGTAACTGTCAACCCACCTAAAAGAATCTTCGACAAGGGTACGAAGGAAACTTTGTATTGTCATACATGCTATGAGCTTTTCGTTCATTGCTAATTCACCATGCCCATGATGGGGTCAACATTCCAATCTTCCAGTTTAAAACAATATAGAGCACAACTGAATATAATGTACAAGTGAACTTAATGTTGTCCTCTGGCTCCAGAATATGGTTTTTGAGCTCCTGTGCTGTTTTTTTCTTTGTGGTCTTTATTATTTTGCAAATATTTATTTGAAAACATACTTTGTAATTAAATTATTATTTTCAAGTAGATGCAAGTCAGTGTTTTTTTTACAACTTCCATCTGCAATCTGCAAGCACTCTTATTGTATGAGGTATATTATTTACATCTAAAACATTCATTTCATGTAATTTAACCAAGCCTTTCCATTGAGCCTGATTTCCCTTGGCATGGCCTCACATGTACTGAGAACCCAGGAGAATTGGTATACCAAGCAAATACAAGTTACACACAACACCTACACGTTAGATTAAGAGAAATCTCTAACTCTCATCAGTTTGAACATTGATATTGCCAGTGGTAAAGTGTAAGGCAAACTCATTAGTAGACCTTTTACTTTAAACATGTTCAAGCAAGTTGAGCAAGACCAAAACCATGTTTATCACATTTGTCTATAAAATGCAGTACATTAAATAATGACAAATTGATAATGATATTGTGGAAGTTGGGTATGGTTTGCTTTAACAACCCTTAGATTGAAGGCAATCAATGTAAGTGGCAAAACATACAATGTATTTTTTTGCCTCTTACATTGATTGCCTTCAACCTAAGGGCTGTTATAGCAAACCATACCCAACTTCCACAATATTATTATCAATTTGTCATTAGTTATATTTGTTTATTTCTTTTATTGTAATTTATTTTGGTATTTCTCAAGAGGATTCACTCATTATGGACTGTTCATTTTGTAAGGGGTTGGAAGGCAAATTGAGGCATTTGATAGATAGTCCTTAACACCCCTCTTCATTGCAAATTCTTTTCCTGCCCTCCCCCCCCCCCCCCCCACCATTATACCCCAAATTTCTGGTGATAACCTTTCCCATGAAAATTAAAAAGTAAAATTGTTGCATTCTGAAAAAACATAGCAGAAGAATATGCCAATTTCAAGCCAGTTTAAGCAGTTGTAACACTGCACCAGTTTTAATAGACAAAGATTAAAGCCCATAGAAGAAACAGAAGCCTTTCACCTAGACAAGGTAATTGCTTCTGCCCCAAGTCATAGCTGACATTGTCTTGACTCTTTGATGAAAGGGAATTGGATGGTCTTTGGTGAAGGTTTGAGTGTATTTATAGGGTTCAAAGTAGGGGGCTCTGGGAGCATGCTTCCAGTAGCAGATCTAGGAGAGCCCCCTGCCCCCTTATTTTGGGCAATAAATGTCTGGATCCACCACCACTGGCTTCCCTGGGAAAAATTGAATGTTAAAGATTCCAGGAATCTTGAAGACCTTTTGCTCATCACATCACCAATATTCAAAAAGACATAAACATAGCCTGGAAAAAGCTCATGGAATTTCAGCTGCATTTAGCAACCAAATTCTTACAAGTGGTTTAGTTCCTGGTGTAGGGTACCCAGCATAATAGGGGAAGTCCTGGAAAAGTTTGAAGTTTTGGAACCTCAGGAACACTAATTTAGGTATTCTGGCAGACATTTTTCACTGTATGGATGCTATCATTAAATAAAAAAATACAAACAAACAAGCAAACAAGGAAAAAAATTAAATACCTGTACTTAAGTTAAAAGAAGCAAAACCTGACATTTCCTCTGTTTTATCAAAAAGTCACTTGTGGAAGTAAAGCTATTCTCATTAAAAGCTTTCTGGATATCACTTCTCTGCATTCCCTTTTTTGAGGTTTCTATTCTCCACTGTTTGAATAAAAGCAGGACATATAATTTCCAGCCCCACAAGAAGGTGCATAAATCATAAAAAATACTAATAAATAATTAAAATATCACTCATTTTCAAGACTTGTGTTATTTTTGGAGTCAGCACAAAGGTCAAGTTGCTATTCAGATTGGCAATTATTTTCAGCACCTTGAATTGCTACTATTTTTCTTTGCCACTTTCAATTTACACAATGAAAATTATGCACAAACACCAAAAATGCAATGCATTTATTTTAATTTGGTAAAACATTTCCTCAACACAATCGTGATCATCTCTGTGTCTGCCTATTAGACACATAACAATTTGAAGGTCAAAAAAATTCTAGCATTTTCCCAAAAGCATGGATCTGTGGTAGCCCTGGATACAATTGCCAACTTCAATCCGAAGTATTTGGAGAGTATAAAGAAACAACTAGCACTCTTAACAAGTAAGTACATCAACAACATCAAGTAAACTTACGACTATAAAGCTAGAAAATAACATTTTTGATAAACGAAAGGTTTGATACTAACCTTGACGACATGATGGCTTGTTACCACTGACAAGGTGTAGCTCGTTTGGTTTACCAACTCCGAAAAAACTTTCGAGAATGACTCGAGAAAGGGAATAAATTCTTGCTTCAACACGAATAAGTTCTCTTCAAACTTAATTATTTTCATTATTTATAACCAGGCAAACTTTTTTCTTTTTTCTCGTCCTCCTTAACATCGATTGCTGCGATCTGCTTCGCAATGATGTTCCTAACATCGATTCTAACATTTTTGCTTTGCCATTTCTCCTAACTTCTATGATCGACCTGCTGCAAACTGTACCGCTTACTACATTCCAGATCTATAAACACGAAACCATCGATCGTACAATATCAGCATCTTTGCAACTGTCGTGAACTTTTTTCCTAGCTTCCCAACTTTTTAATGCCACCCTTGCATATCCATACCACCTAACCCGAAGTACCGCGTATTTGTCACGAGAGAACTTAATCTTTTCACTAAATAAATCAACAAATCTCTCACTTGACCTTTTTATTGCGGACGTCGAGATACTGCTACAACATTTTATCGATTCAAACTCGCTGTTACAAGAATCCACATAAACCTTGGAGGTTCCTGCCAACTCACCAGAGACTCTTTCAGGTACAACTTCCTCTCTCAATGCTTTTCCCGACACACAAATCTTTCTTATTTTCATGGCCGACAGCTTCTTCGCTTGAAACGCCATTTTGAACAGGTTTGTTTTGCGAGAGATTCACGCGAGGAGTTCGCGAAGAGCGCGCTTTCAGAGTTTCCTTATATGGGCAAAAATTGGAAAGTGATTTTCATTGGTCGGGAATAATCCGCAGCATAGTTTCAAACGTATAGGGGAAGTTAAACGCTTCTAAGTGATAAGCTTCTGATGTTACCTAGCGAACCTGAGGAACAGAGAAGAACAGAACACATACACATAGAACACAGAAGCCATAGAATGTAGAATGGTTCCAGTCTGAACTGGTGTTGCAATCTTGTAGCTAGAACGGCTTTCACTATATGTTTACAATTAGCAATTAAATTAAATTAAAAGCAATTCAAATGATTTCTTCTTCTAGCTTCTCTGAAAATGAACGAGTTATAAAATAATGATTATGTTTTTAACCAGCTGTTTGCAATTAAGACGGACGAGCATTTTCTCTTTTTAGTGAACCAAAAAATACCGTTGTGGAAAGTTTTAACGCAACGGTCAAATACATGATGTTTTATTCTGACAGTAGCTTTATCGGGGCATTTATGAACTGAAAAACTCCACTATGTCGAGTTTTAGGTAACTACTCTCAGATATATTAGTGTTTTTGTGGTCTTAATTTTCTCAGAAAGGAAAATATCTACAAACTGGCGTTTAATTTACTCGGTGTCTGTTAACCGTGTGGGAACATATAAACAGTCCGGGATCGTTATCATTTTGATAACCATGTGACGTCATATAATGGCGGCCATTTCAAAAATTGGGAATTTTCGTATTCACTTCGCTTTGCTCGTTATTTGCTTCGATTATGCTCGGGTGTTTTACCCATAACTCTATTCGATAAGTACCAAGAAAGGAAGAGCCTCGCGTGTTTTGAAGATGGCGGCTGAAGACCAGCGTAAACGATGTAAAATGCTACTCGTAAAGTGAAACAGCGCTTGCAATTTTGCATACAGATCAGGTATGTTTTTCATTTTGTCATTAGATTTAAGTTGCTTGCAGATTTTTGCGACAATCACAAAAAATATGTCGTTAATCTTCACGCTATATACTTGGGATTTAATCTGTTTTTAGTGTTGTGCACGATCTGTGAAAAAAGTGCACGGGGTTGTTTTGATTTGCGATGTGCTGTTCGTAACGGCGCCATATCTACATCTGTAATATTGATGTGTTCCTAGGTATTGAGATGGCGGATGCTGGTACCCATAGAATCAAAACAGCAAATTTATGTCGATTTTGTGGCAAGACTGCGTCTTCGATTCAAAAAGGACTTCTGCAAGACCTAAAGAAAAATTCAAGCTTGAATTCGAACGACATGATATCGACATCGAAGAGGACAGCGATTTTATTCATCCCCGCCTAATGTTTGCCTGACGTACGTGAGGTATTTTTATCGCCTGAGACGGTCAATCGGCAAATGCATTAAAAGGTAAGTTGCCTATATTTTTGAGTCCAAGATTCAATGTCCACACATTCGTGGTCCTGAGATATTTTCAAGAAATGCCGGCCAAACTAGGTCAGTTTTCTGGAACACCAGTCATTAATATAATGAAGCTTATAGTTGGATTCAGCGAGTGACAACAATGGGGTAACAGGCCTACGCAACTCCTATCCGCGTGTAATAGCCGCTTTAGGAAGTTTTGCTCGAACTAGTATATCTCTAAGGATCTGCCCCTTTTGTATGGTACGATCTGGGGATCTTTGAATATTTCGCTAAGCAAAAATCCTGTGGTTTTGGAAGGACATAGGTCATATGTCAGGTTGGCTTCCGCTGCAATCAACAACAATTTATTGGTATTCCCATATAGATGGTATTACCTAAAATAATAACTAATACAATACTAATCACTTTAAATTAAATAATATTACATGTTTCTCTTATATGCAATGCTTCATATATGAAGTAACCTAGTTTCTTACAAATGAAAGAATCAGCATTATTGAACAAGAATATAGTTTTTTCAGTATCGTTAAAAAGATTAAATAACGGATATTTAAGTACAATGTCACTTGTTATTTGTTGTCTAATAGTTTTATAACGATCACAATGAAATAAGAAATGATTTTCGTTCTCAATTTGGTTAGAGTGGCAGTGTTGACAAATTCTAAGACATTCAGGTAATTTAGGTACACAGTGTCGTCCCGATTCGATTCTGAGACTGTGATTGCCTGATCGTAGTTTAGCCACAGCTCGTCTATGTTTTAGGTTCTTTATTTGTTCTAAGTAATGAGATTTGCTTACATCTGTTTTAAATAAAGAGTAGAAACATAATTTCCTATTACAGCGGATTAGCTCCAGCTGATGTCTTTTTAAATTGTTTGAGATGTGACATTTTATTTTTTGTAAATTATTTTTAATCGTTGGAATATTGTCAGTTTGGATTGTTTTGTTATATGATTGATGATGAATGTCTTCATAATTATGTATAATTTGATTAACCGTTAACATAAAAGATGTTTTTGCTTCGTTTGCTAATTGATTGGAAATGATTAAGCATTGTTTGGCAATGCTGTTTTCTGGAAGAGAATCAAGATGTATCCAAAATTTTATTATTCTTAATAAGATATTCAACTTCAAAGAAAGTCGTCCAGTTTCATTACGAGCTACTACATTAGGTGCTCTTTTATTAAGGCCAAGAAAATATTTGTAGAATTGTGTATGTAGCCTTTCTACAGGGTCTTTTTCCCATTTTTTGATGTTCAAGTTATCATACGCTCCCCAAATTTCAGATCCGTATAAAAGAATGGGAAGAAATAAAGTATCAAATAATTTGTTACACGTATTGATAGGTAGTTTATTAAAGTCAAGGTAACGTTTAGAAGCAAATATTGATCTTCTGGCTTTTTCAACCGAAACTTTTTTGGAATTAGCAAAACTTCCATTTGTGCTGAAAGTAATGCCAAGGTAACTATACTGTGAGGCCTTATCAATTGGAGTTCCATTTAAAAAGAAAGAAAACTTATCACGTGTTGATTTGCGATTCTGTTTTTGAAAAATTAATGTTTTTGTCTTTTTAAGATTAATTTTTAGTAGCCATTTCTCGCTATAATCGTGAAGGATATTTAGTTGCTTTTGAAGACCAGCGGCACTTCTTGATATTAAAATTAGATCATCTGCATAGAATAAACAGTTTAGAGGGAACCCGTTTGGTAGAGTAATTGAATCTGTGTGACATGAAGATTCTAGCAAGCGTGGAAATTTATCTAGATACAAATTGAAGAGTAAAGGAGAAAGGATACATCCTTGTCGCACTCCTCTGTTGTAGTTGAAGAAGGAACTTCTTTTGTTACCGTTTTTTACAGCACATTTAGTCTTTGAATACAGATCAGAAATTAAATGATAAAATTGTCCACCTATGTTTTTGTATAATAGTTTGTGTAACAGACCATCATGCCAAATAGAGTCGAAAGCTTTTTGAAAATCTACAAAGCAGCAGAATAATTTTCCCTTGTTTGCATTAGTCACATATTTATCAATAAGTGTTCTTAGCGAGAAGATATGATCTGAAGTTCGGAAACCTTTAAGGAAACCGATTTGAGAGGGATGTATTAAATTGTGGTCTTGAAGGTGAGTAAGTAATCTATTATTTAAAACAGCTGAAAATAATTTGCCTAAGCAGCTAGTGACACAAATGCCTCTATAATTTGAAGGATCAGATTTATTCCCTGACTTGAAGATAGGACTTATAAGCCCAGTAGACCATGAATCTGGGTAGGTTCCTTTGCTAAGTATGAAGTTGAATAATTTTGTTAAAGCAGTGGTCAAACAATGAGCTCCACTTTTCAACATTTCGTTCCTTATTCGATCAAGGCCAGCTGCTTTCTTATTTTTAAGTCTTTTAATTGATTGTTTAACTTCTTCCTCAGAAAAAGGTTTATCTAGACTATTAAGCTGTGATAGTGTTGTTTTTTTGTATTTTAACTCTTTCAATATTACTTCTTGTTTCTTGAGTAGATTTGCATTTGGTTCTGAATGTAATTTTTGAAAATGATTATACAGTTTGCGCATAGGAACCGTCGAATCAAGTGAGCTTTCTTCTTGGTTTGAAATAGATTTCAGAGTGGTCCAAAAATTAAGTGGATGTCTAGTTTTAACTAGTTCATCAATTTTATTATCTCGATGTTGGAGCTTTTTAGTTCGTAATAATTGTTTGTACTGACTTCTTGTCAAGAGATATTCAAGTCGAGTCTGTTCGTCTAAAGGATTTTTATGAGTTCTATGGGAAAGGCGATTTAAATTTTTCCTGGCGCGACTGCATTCGTTATCAAACCAAAGTTTGGAGTTACGTTTTGATTTTTTGTTCTGTTTTACAATTTTCAACGATTGTTTTGCAGCAGTTTCTAATATGTGCGCAAATTTCTCAACAATGATATTGATATCCCCTACATGCTCGAAGTTTAAATGTTCAAAATCCTGAATGAGTTGCTTTATCTCATCGGAATTAAGCGCAGAAGTAAAAGAATCCTTAGAGTCTGTGGACCATTTGAACTGTCTTGGAAGGCTGAGGAGTTCATTTTCAAAATTTTCCTCATTATTTCTTTAAAGTGTCGAGTCAACTCTTATGCAGGTGGTGTGCGGCCTACGATTGCGGTGCATTGTGGTTGTTAAATTTTCAAGATGGCGGCGAAGGGTCGAGAAAATGAGTAAGTTCTGACCTTCGTTTCGTGAGGTTTTAGATCTTACCTGTACTGTTTTCCTTGCGTCAAGTGAAATGACATGTACGTAGGCCTCATTGACGTTATCACAATCGGAAAGTTTGTTATTTTGTCAAATAATTTTCTATTTGAAAATGTCTACCCGAAATGTATGTGATTTGTGCCCGATTTCTTTTAAGAGATAATTTCTAGACTGTGGGTAGACGGCTCTCCATAATGCCTCAGAGTGATCCTTCAATGCTTGTAGTAGACCAAGGTATAAGCGCACCCCGACGCACCCCACGTTATACCTCACTATTTCCGTACTGGAATTGGTGTGTTTTGGTCAGAAATGGTTAATTAAAGTTCGACGATATGACCCAGGGAAGTCACGCTCTCTCTCAGGACGGTGGGAACGATTGCATTTCTCTAACTTACAAATTCAAAAATTCGTTTCTAATAGGTTCTATGATAATCACACGTACTTTGACTTGCTAAATGTCCCTTCATGATGCTGTTTGAAACTATAATGATGCAGGGACAGCTTTTAGGATGTGATAACCAAGCAAGCTAAGCATAATAAAGTGGTATTAGGCAATTTTCAAAAATATATTTGGAAATGTTACTTATAGCATCGATCGTTTGACTGCTGCTAATTTACTCATTGGAGGGTGAGGGAATCATTTTGCAGAATTGAATAAACTTTTAGCCCTAATTTCTTCTTCTAGCAGTGTATTAGTAGTTTGGAAGCACAACCATAGATTTACTTGATCGATACTGAATATGTGATCTAAATTGGAGCAAATCTATCATAGATCAAAAGCAGACAGGGAGAGAACAGCCACTGCTATCATTTGTATATGTAACTATTGCCAGTAGGAATATTAAATAGGCATTTAAATTTACTAGAGTTAGATGAAAGAAAGTTGTACAAATCTCTGTACTTTTGTTCGTAAAACTGTCCCTGTAAATATTATACAGTGTTCCGATAAACACAACAGCAAAAAAATAATTACAGCTTCGTGTATTTTGTATGTTTTTGCCAACTAACTCCATATGCATAAAACAGTAACTGGCTGTTATTGTTTGAGGTGGAGAGCTGAAAGACATGAACATGTCAAGAGAAGATTCCATATTTTCTGAAAATTTTAATTCAGGATGTTATCAATTTATGAAAACATCATCCAACTTGTAAGAGAAGTAAGTGTTTTTATTATGGAGGTTTGTGGATTAATTATGGCATGTGATGTTCATACCATATTGTTTTGTTCCCTGATGAAAGGCCGGGGTAACTTCTTTGTATGACATAGCTGTGTAAAAATGACTTTTTGTACAAGTAAATAAAAAATACAAGCCAGTTATTTCAGAGTGGATAAAATTTTTTTTAAATTTTCCAAACTTTACTTTGCAGCGACAACCAAGTTGTTGAAAAAGGCAACATATGCAATCTGACCCACACCTCTGGAGCTAATTTTAACCTGTCACATAAAGAGCTCAACTAAGAGTATTGCTTCTCCTACTGAACATGTGGCTAGTTAAACCTAACCAGCAATCATGAGTTGAACTTTTACTTTTCATTGAATAAGTTTGGGAACTGGGCATAATCACTGCTTAATAAAATTCAACCTAGGTTGCCTGACAGTTCACCATTTCCCCCATGTATAATTGCTGGTTGAGAAAAGTTCTTAGAGAATGGTGTGTGCTGGCTGTGATTTTATACTATATTTATTTTACTCATTTTATATAGTGTCCACAATTAGGTTGTAGCTAAATACCTTGACACTTAAATAAAGTTTATGTATGTATGTATTACTGCCAAGAGGAAAGACACAATGCAATTACTTCCCCCGCTGCTCAACCTTTTGATCCAAAATCCATCATTCTAGCCATTAAGCCAAGGTTCTTCAATTAATTCAATCCCAGACTTTCCTACAATGTGGGATCTGTATGAACATAGTACGAGTACTTTATTGAACTCAGCAGAGGTAAACAACATATTGAAAAAATATGCTACACAGGGGTTTACTCTGTAACCAGTTCAAATTATATTTATAGACGATGAGCAGAAGCAAAGCTATTCAAAAAAAACTTGCCTAACAAGATTCTGTGGGACAAATTTTAGATTCCACTGCAAACAAGTGTTTGATCAGGCTCAGTACATGTAAGGTTAATCACATTTTATTTAACCAAATAAATATACTCGTGAGATTTTCACACCACAATAATATCAAATTTATTGGCAACACTGAGAAAGGTTAAGGAAAGATTGGTAATCGGCTTTTCTCCTTCAAACATTTTGATATATTTACTTCTCTTCTTCCTTGAAGACACCTCGATAGTAAGGTAAAAACATTTCAAATGCACAGTGGCCATAATTAATGGAAGCAATGACCAAGAAATAAAACCTCGCTAGTGTAGTTCAATATCCAAATAATTCGTCACAGATAGACTCAGACATCGCTTAGAGATTCTGGTCCCGCAAAAATATATACATGTACATATAACAATAAAGAACAGTGGCGAGTAGCCCTTACTGATTCAGTTGCTGTTATTTACTGTTTACATCTCGCTGCCTTCACGCTGGCGATCGCGAAAACAATATTTTTCGATCCTTTCTACAATTCTTGAAGAAATGGTTGAATATTTGCCAATCTGTAGAGTTTAAACGATGAATAAAGTATACAAAAGCGACTTCTAAGGGATTTCTTGTTGAAATCATCACAGTAATTTGATGTGCACTCGACGACGGCGTTGATACGAATGAGCTGTTCTCCTGTTACTACCAGCATGCTTAGCGATCGTAGGCCGCACACCACCTGACTCTTATGCAAGTGATTATTTGGCAATGATCTGAAAAAGGTGATGGCTGACGAACTGCCAAAGTTTCGAAAAGGTACAGAATTTCATTGCTGACAATAATATAATCAACCGTACTAGAGCCTTGATTTCCGTAGAAGGTAATTTGTCCAAGCGAGTCACCTTTGCATCTACCATTCAAGATTCGCAAATCTAGAGATTTGCACATCTCAAGAAGCTGTTTTCCTAGATCGTTAACATGAGTATCAAAACTTTTCCTGGGCCTTATCATTGTTGGTGGAGGAGAAATTCCCCCAGGTGCAAGGTTACAATTGTCATAGTTTATAAAATCATGCTGTACACCCGTGCGGGCATTAAAGTCACCTGCCAAAACTATATAATAATCCTTTTTAAAAAGGTTAATTTCATTTTCTAAATTTGGGAGAGTATCGGGGTTAAAATAAGGTGAATGACTTGGCGGAATATAACATGAACATAATAGAATATCTTTGTCTAGCTGAAGAATAGTTTTATCTATCTTTATCCATATATAGTCTGACGTTTGATTTATGAGGGAAAAATATGGTGCAAGGGAACTTTTTACGGCCACTAAAATACCACCAGAGGATCTACCAGATTTCTTAGTATTGAGTTTTCTAGGAGGGCTTAGTGCAATGATATCAAATCCAGGTATTTCATTTACCTCCGATCCCCAGATTTCCGACATAATTGAGACATCACTATCATGAAATTGACGAATAAAATCACTGTTTTGTAATTTGTTATCGAACACTGAATTTTTACTCAAACCGTTTACGTTCCAACAACTAATTTTTAGACGGTCTGAAGAACGGTCCGAAAAATGTCGATGAACGTTCATTTATGCAACTATTATCACTCAATGGTTATTGAGTGAGCTCTACATAGAAAATGGATGAATAACAGAAGTTAGTAGAATTATTTACCATATTTTTGATACGGCTAATTACCATCTATGCTGCCATTGAGGTAGTTTATGACTGACGGATCATCTCATAGATATTAAGCAATTTCAACATAGTCTCATGGTCCACTGAGTCAAAATGATTCCTGGATGACTTAACCACCTCTGCAAAAAGTCTTGGTTGTTGGTGTAAGGGTGATTGAGCAGACTGATCTGCAAAGAATCTTGGCTGTTCGTTGAAGGATTGAGCAGGGTGATGATTTAACTTGGGCGCAGCTGAGTTTTGCTTTGGGGTTGTTTCTTTACTTGGCATCATGTAAGGACGTTTGGAGATTCTGTTGAAGGTGCAGTCTTTTAGATTAGAGACCAAAACACCTATCTTTCGTCGTTTGACATGTTTTTGATCATGTAGCATGTCTCTTGTGATTGTTTCATTATTTACAAAGTGTACGTTTGGATATGAGCGCAAACGCCCTAGTCTATTGTTGAGTTGTGATCTTTGGGTATCAAATATATCATTACGGACGAGAAGAGATGAGATGATTACTTTTGAACGTGGATATTTTTGTGCGGCGATGTCGATAAGTGTTTGGAAATGTTCAAAGCATGCGTCAAGGGGTGACTTCTCGACATCGTTTGTTCCGGTGTGAATAACTATGGCGGAAGGAGTGCCAAAATGGTCTTTGTTCAAGAGATCAATTGCAGATGCGATAGTAGGCGAGAAGAATTTGTGCACAACGGACGTTGTAGAGAATTTCTTGGAGTCAATAAATTTCCCATTGGAATCCATGAGTAGTATGATGTCACCTTTTCTGTCGGTGTCAGTAGTTTCCCTTGGATGGATGTGGTCGTTGTGGTTTGGATTATTTCCGCTTGGATGAGCGCTACACTTCTGTTCAGGATCACCGCTTGAATTGATGTTATCATTTAGTTCGGAGTTGTTTCTGTTTGACTGAGTGTGATGGGCATTGGCGCCGTTTGGGTGTGAATCATCATCTTCATGTTCTATTGTCGTTAGAACGTGGAAGGGATTGTTTGTTAAATTATTATCCGGACTGGTTCGGTTTGGTTTACACCCTGTTTCTGAAGGTTCACTTGAAGATTGTTGACAGATGGGTATGTTTGTTTGCAGATTCTTTTCCTCACCTGAGTGTTTCTTTTCATTCTCGATGGTTTCTATCTTCTTATCTAATGCTTTGAGGTTCTTCTTGAGGTTTTGCATTTCCGTTTTAAGTTTTGTATTTTCTGACTGGAGGTGTTCGTTTGTCGTCTCCACATCAATCATGCGCGAAGACAATAACTTGATTTGTACCTTGTAGTCATTGTCCAGCTGCGTAATTTTGTCTTCCAAGAAGCCAAATTTGGAAGTGCATAAATCGTGTGTTGCTTTTACATTCAATAGTTCCGTTTTAACTTCAGCAAGGTCTGATTCTAGCGACGCAGTTAGTGTTTTTAGATCAGATATTGATGCTTTACTTCGTACAGAGAGTCCCCGAGGCGAGTCGAGTGAATTCCTTCTCTTCCGGTGCAAAGGAATAAGCGTATTAGGAATTTCGGATGCTTGATCTTTACCAGGGATATGGTGGCCATCTTCATCTTCGGACCAGTTTTCATCCGGTGGTAAGGGAATACTGGTACAGTCTTTAAGAGCTTTACTCTTTTTGTTAGCGTTGGTAATTTGAAAAGCTTCTTCTAAGTGATTGATGATGGTTTTGCACTCTTCCGGTGTGCACGTTGCAAAATCCTGATCACACGTTGCTGTCGAACCGTGGTATAAAGAGTAATAGTGTTCTGTTTTTTCTTTCAGTCGAGGAAATTCGTTAGAGCACCACAATTCAAATGAGATTCCTTGGCACATAACAACGCCAGTCGTCAGATAAGTGGTAATGGTGAATAGAGTGGTCCGATTATCCAGTACTGCTGTGAAGCGACTGACTTTCATTTCGATGTGTTCGAAGCCCGAGTCGTCGCTGTTGAGATGGTCAATCCACTTAATGTGATAGTCATCATTATCTTCTACAGTAGAAGGTCAAAATAGCTTTCTTGTAGAGCTTTAACCCAAAAGAGAATGCGATCTTCCGAGGTGACAAAGGCCGCACATTTCGCAGAGCTCTTGTATACAGACAAATCGATTTCTTCAAATTTTAGCTTCTTCTGTCTACTGGATTTCGAATTAAACGATTTTATAACATACTTTTTCTGTAACTCTTCCATTTTCACGAGCTCACCAGATCCAAAGGCTTTGGAAAGCACGAAAAGAGACGAAAATTTACGGAGCCACGCGAACGTGACCACCCGCCATTTCCGCCATTATACCAATCAGCGTGAAATTTGTAGAGTTTGACACCTCTGTTTTTTGCCAGGTTTCTTCTCTCTCGGCTCGTTTGTATTGCCAGATATATTTTAAGCTCTCTAAATGTTAGCTCTGGAGGAACAAATATTCCGTGAACATGTTAGCTCAGTTGCATTTTACGTGTTACTACGCCGAGCCTGGCTGTTGAATTAACTGTTACAAGTTATACTGTTTGTTATCACGCAAACTAAACGAAATGAAGTTGCAGCTCTTCAAGATGTATTTACTGTTACTTTTTCGTTTTTATTTACTACAGACTGTTGAACAAGCAGCTTCGCCCGCTACCAAGAAAATGAAGCCTGAGGGAAAATGGAAGCTATTATCATATTAGTGTCAAAAAACAACGCTTTTGTGAACAGAATATTTGTTGTCTACCTTCGCTGTGTCATTTTACTCGCGGAACAAATATCACACGGTGTGGAAATAAAATTCGCAGTAACTTTGGGCGAAGACAGTTTTCTTCCATACATTTCTGTTTTTATTCCATAATCCCATAACCTATTATGAAGCAAACCTAAATTTAATTCAATGACGCTGCATTGTGATGTTGTGAGTAGCCCCTTTCATCGTAGCGCCTCGTCGACCGGCATATTGAATTATACACTGTTGCTACCAAATAACGTCACGTGAACGAAATCCTGTGCAACGATTGGTTTATGGTCTGTTTTGGTGAGGTTATCAAAAATGATAACGATCCCGGGCTGATAAAAAACATAAAGCTTCTGTCAATCATTTGCAAAACGTATCACGTGGGATGCTCAAACGCCGGTTTTTCCTTCACCTGCCGCTCATACAACAGAAATCTCTAACTGGGATATTATTGAGGAAAAAGAAAAAATAATCTCTGAAGAATGAGCCCAGTGAGACAAAACACGTAAAAACTTTCACGTTTTCAAGCAGCCCTGAAGTGTTACCCACCAGTTCACCCTTGATCCAAAAGAACTCAGTTACAATTATTCCTTAAAAGAACAACAATAACAATAATAACAATAATTTTATTTGCATTTCCTTTTGAAGTAAGGTTACAAGAGATCTATATACATGAGGTTACAAGAGATCTATATACATGACAGCCACACAAAATTTAAATTCATCCTTTGTATGTAAAGTTTACAAAATATTCTACTTATTCTACTTGCATTAATTTTATTTGTACACTCTCGAGCTCATTAATTTCATGAAATTTCATTTTGAAAACATAATGAATTTGATCGAGCACTGTAAGCCGTAAATGCGAAACCGAGTCACTACTTCGACAACTCTGACAACTAGTATAAGACTCTACTGAGACGATTTTTAAATCGAGCTTAGTTAATGGTGGAATTCTAACACTGGACATGCTTTGTTACAGGAATATTATTTCCTTTATCGTCAGCTTTCATAAGCTACACAGATGCAAACATTTGAAACATTTTTTCGTGTTTTTAATTTAACTTCAGTATCTTATCCTCATGTCATTGAGTGTAAGAAATGATATCAGTGGTATGTATGCATGACTTATATTTTGCAAGTCTTAACGTTTTTTAAAAAAGCGCACATGGATTGTTGAGAAAGCGTCATGACTCTGCAGAGTAAACTCATAACACACTTGTGCGGCAGCCGTTCAGATAGGCCCTTTGCAGGATCCGATCACATGGTAAAGAATTAATTATGCTGGGACGCAAATTATACGTTGTGGGACTTTCAAAAGAAAGGAAAGTCGGGCTGGACTGGTAAGAGTTCCTTTGTTTTGGAAGTCCCACTGCGTTATTTGCGCCCCAGTGTAATTTATTCCGTACCATGTGACCGGATCCTACATGCAAAGCGCCTATTACCGGCTGATATTGGAGATCTGGCAAAATTCTTTAAACTGAACTACACAATTAGCAGGCTCTACTAAGGCATCGGGATCACTTTTTATTGGGTATATTAAAAGGTAGGGGATTGGACCTCAAGGCGGAGCCTCGCCGTTTTGAACTTTGTGAAGCTCCCCCCCCCCCCCCTCCCCTAGCCTGTAGGCTGTCATAACAGTCAGAAGCAATACAACAACAACAACAACTTTATTTATTTAACTACGCTGGCCACACACAACAAAAGCTGGTTTCCAGCTGGGCGCAGGTAAACACTGCCTAACTGACGAACATTCCAATTAATATTTGTTAATTTCTTTCCAGCCAATGACGAGATCAATCCAAACATTCATCCCGCCCCCAGTAGAACATACTTGAGTGGCTTTAAAGTGCACCTAACCCCAAAAACTTTTTTTCGCTAAAACAATAAAGCTTATTTTGTGGAGTAATTAGCGGCAAAAATTTTTCGATTTGGTTAAATCTTTGATTTTCTATGGCTCGTCAAAGTACGTGAAATTACCGCCATTTTGGTGCACGACCGAGTTTAAGGGAGAGTGGGTCGAGGGCCGGATGTGACGTCAAATCCTGAACACGATGATTCTGAGATTCGCATATTTACTTGTTTCTGTGGGCAACGCTGGAGAAGTTGTTCGAAAAAAATGCTAGCCAGGTGCGCTGTAGTGTGATGTAGCAACACAACAAACTTTATACAGGAGGTACTCCGCTTCATGCCATACCGTTTTATGGAGAGATGTCCTGAAGAGAAGAAACGTACAGAGTGATGGCTCGATTCGTGCAAAGTAATAGCCGTCTAAAGCAGCCTTCACACGGTAAACTTAAGTTGGCAAACTCGTGTTGGAAAACTTCAAAAAGTTGGCAAACTCGTTCCTTCACACGTCAAACTCGTGGCAAATAACAAACACGGCAATTTCCAACATGGTCGCTTTTTAGTGCAGTTTCAATCACGTACAACAGTGAAACAGAGCCTGGATAAGAAGAGAAGAACCAGAAAGTGGTGGAGAATTTTAGCAAGGTTTGGACGAAACCAAGTTTGTCCGCGCGCTCCTCCGTTTTGTTTTGTTTGTTTTTAGTATCTTTGCAGGCTATAGATGAAACGTCCCGAACAGCCGGACAATTGTGAACCGCTTTGATATTAAATTTAAAAAGTGTTGACTCGCGTCCCCCATTTTGTGAAGTGTCACGCAAATAAATCACGTGAATAGAGCTCGTTTCTGGTAGTGAGCAAAAGGTATTTAGACTGTATTTTAGCTGAACCAGAGGAAGGCTGTCAGAGACGTTAAAAGCGATTTTGCAACGATTGTGTTACTAAAAACGTAACAAAAATGATTTAAATGTTACCATTTGCCATGTAGTTTAAAGATCTTTTAAAATGTGTTTGCCTTTCTGTATGTAAAGGCAAATTCTAAGGAAATCTGTGAAGAAATATCTTTTCCCGCTTTTTTCAGAAAAATGCTGATGTCAGCATTTTTGTTGAGATTCAAGGCTAATTATCTTGAAAAAATGCGTGGCTACCCCTACTTTTCTTTGTGGATTCTAATAGCCCTTGCAAATATCTACTTTTTCTGCGTGGTCCTAACTTGGCGCAAAAACCTTTGTATTTAGTAGGCACCGTCCTTAAGAGTTCGGTGATCTGTTCTATATTAAAAGTATTTAAAACCCGATGATCTCGCTCGATGCCTGGCATGGATTTTCAGAGAGAGGAAGGGATTTTGCTGACTCAATGACTTAAGCGAGACGAATTTGGAATAACCGCTTATCCATCGATTCATGCAGCCGTTGTTGCATCTGATCTGAGAAACAACAGCAGTCAGCCGACAGATAGTTTTGTATTTGCCCGCTACTAATCTTAAAAGTTTAATTCCTGGATATTCAGTAACACACTTCAAGATAACATCAGCACCAATATCTTCAAGAACAAGATCACTCTTCTTTGAGTCTTGACAACCTTCTAACTCACTTTAATATAATAATAACAACAACAACATTCGCTGATGTTTTGATGGGAAGCGACGCTACAATTTCCACACTCGCACGAAAAGAACACAAACATTGTGTCATGGGATAATCATTTTGATCTACGTTGAACGAATGAAGTTAAAATAATTTGAGAAAGTAAACGGACTTGACTTTTATTTATACGAAAGTATGTTAATGCGAGATCGAACGCCACTCGGGCCGGGAGCGGAGAAAAACGGCTGTTTTCGCAGGCTAGAGATCGAAGAATGCGCGAATTTAGTAAATACATGCTAGAGTCTCTTTGACTTCTACATATCATTGCCTTCGGGTCTGTCCATCAGAGCTCGTTCGAGTTCTTTGTCAGCATCCACCTCATTTGTCTATCCATTCTTCGTTGGCCAGAGAGTTGTCAGCATATAAATCAGCTCGGCCGTCATCGTTTAACTATTCACTTTGCTTTGTTGACAAGTGCGAGTCGTCATTCTCTTCAGCGATATAATAAATTTCGGAGTCTTCTGAGTCAAAGCTCATTTCAGAATCCGACGAAGTAGAAGATATTGTTGATAAAAACAGAAATCTGTCGACTGTGGAGCCCCAGCGAAAAACTTGTGCGGATAAAAGGCTTCTACGCTCACACAGAGTAAAAGGCCCGACTGGGACAGCCGAACCTTTCGTTCTGGAAGTGACGTCACGGCTTTACTTTCCTCAGACTCCCTATGCTCGGTCGTGAACCATACGAAACTCGGTTCAGAAGGGGGCACAGAAATTCGAGGATTTAACCAAATCGAAAAATTTTTGCGGCCTATTACTCCACAAAATAAGCTTTATTGTTTTAGCGAAAAAAAAATTTTGGGATTAGGTGCACTTTAAACCGCACTGTGCACACTTTTTCAACGGCTTCCCTAAATTCGAGAACGTAATTAACATATTCAAGGCCCCATCTGAGGGTATGAATGGGGTTAACCGACTAGCGACAAAGAGGGAAAAGTAGTACTGACTAACGACAAAACAAGGAAAAAATTACCGACTAGTGACAAAAAAAATCTAACCGACAACCGACCTGGTCTGACGTCATAGGATTGTTTGTATTCGAAAAACAGAATCTTGAATTTATTTCGAGGTCAGCAAATGTCCAGATCTTTTCTTTTTTTCTTGGCTCTCTTTCACCAGACTTAACCACATTCAATCCAGATTATATTTAGTCAATTGTAGAAGTTTCCTGTCTTCAAATTACTCAAGCCCCGGGATCCTTCTTTTCGGGGAGCCGCGGGACCTCATTTCTAAAAAGCGCGCGGCTCGTAATCGAGCGAACGAGACGCCCTGCTGTAGCTGCATTTTCACTGCGCGTTGTTTGTCCTAGAAAAATATGGCCGTGCTTCGCCTGCCCATTTTTTCTCGCGTCTCGCTCGACGGACTAAGCGCGCAAAAGAGGGACTACTCGTAATCTATGTTTGTCCATGCGGTAAGGCCATGAGTGGGATTGTTAAAGTCATTGTGAGTTTTTTCCGGAAAGGTGAAGAGGTCGCCATCGAACGCCATCGAAGCCGGGTTCCGGTGGACAAGGAAACTCATAAAGGAGTATCTGAGCTAAAACAAACATCTTAAGAGTTTTTAGGACTAAAGGAGCAGGTACATCAATATGGAATTAGCGGGTTCTCGTTAAAGTTATTTTCCCCGGCTAAATCGCCTGCGGGCAAATGCGAAAATTTTGCAATTATGACTGATGGTCCTGATGGACAGTGGCAACTTGAGCTTCCAAATTTAATATCGGATGAAAGCAGCATGTGAGCTCAACGGCAAGTGTGGAACGTTCTATTAGTTTTAGTGTGCAGGGGAGTTTGATGTATCACTGTAGGTTTTTTTTTTATTTTTCATTTTCCACTTCCACTTTACATACAAGAATACAAAATGTTTAGTAAAATACGTACAGTGAAAGAAGAAGTGGAAAGGGCAAAATATAGTAAACTAATTATATGCCCTTTAATTAACTACATTTGTTTTGGGATAAAAAGTAGACTAGAGAGGAAAAAGGAAATGCATAATACTGAAATAAAGATATAATGTTGGAATTGTCAATACTGAGCAAAATAAAACTGGTAAAGTGCTTTTTTAAATAGTTTTCTAGTTGGCTTATTGCGTATAGGTAGGGGAATATCATTCCAATATATAATAGCATCCTAAAATAGTTGGACAAAATTTACTTATATTTATTCTGAAAGATTCTGGATTTAGGTGTTGTAACGATGCACTTCGAGTAGCGTAATTATGTTGCTCAGATACTAAAGACAAGTTAAGAGTCATTGTCAGAGAAAACCGGTCAAGGCCAAAAGATCGGGGTCAACCGATTTCCTTTATTTTTTCACCATTTAAAACTAAGCTGGTAAGATTAACTTTGGTGACATTAACAAGATTTCCCGGCGTTTCACTCCCGAGATTGACCACCCCCCTAGTTTTCGGCCAAGGAAAGCCCTAAAAACCACCAAAAACAATGCCAATTTCTCCGCTCTAAAACAATTTTCCTCTAAGGAATTACTGCACAGATTTTTTTCTGAAGTTAAAGTACCTTAAAATGAACGTTTTGAATGTATAAAATCAACTTTTTAGTGTAACGGTAATTTTGCACAAGGGTTTAAATCCAGGTATGTTGCGTGACTGTTACAGGACAGCGATTTTGGGCGATTTTTGAAGTGCGTTTTCTTGAAAGTGCGGCTGTTTATTTTTTATTTAATTACAGATTTGAACAGTCTATACCCTCCTAAATCAAAAACAAAAGTTTATTGATTGGCACAAGAAACTTTTTTCACGTGAATTTTGTTGGAAAATGTCAAAGATCGCTCTTACGGCTAACTGCTCGCTTAAGTCGAATTAGCGGCAGTACTACATTATAGAGGTACTAATCCATTTTAAATAATATTTCATATTCCACTTAGGTTTAAATAAAGCGAAAATAACTATAAAATACTCTTGCTTTGACGTAGGGGTTATAGTAGACTGCCATCATGCATACAAAGGTCTCAATTACTTGGTGTTTCGATGATTATCGTTGGGCCTATACGAGTTAGCCAACAGGACGATGTATGTGCGGTCCTATCTAGTGATAAAAACATCACGACTTTTGTATTACATGCAACTGAACTTCTTGAAGTTTTTGCTTTATCTGCAAAGTTCGTTACATACCCTGCGAGGAGAACTACATTTCCGCTGTGTGAGCTGTCGTTTGAAAGGTAGCCTCTGCCGAGAACCGTTCAATTTTCTATCGCCCTTGCGCGAAATTCGTCACGCGATTCGCGCGCAAAATTAATCGTCAGGTCTGTCATCAAATGGCGTGAGTTTCACGGGAATAAAAAAAATGGGGCAACAGTGATCTGCTACGCAAGAGTCGCGCTCAATGCTCTAAACCGGTCAAAAATAG
>JAHPZR010025628.1:0-10000 GCA_019787425.1 Platygyra sinensis
ACATTGACAATTAGGTTAATCGGCCGAGAGTCAGTCGATAACCCTGGCGATAACCCATTTGTCTACAGTCCCCACAAGTGCCACTTTGCGTGAACACAGAAAAAAAACCTTTTAGGACCCAGTTTCGCTGTTCTGCTTCTCCCCGGTGCAGAAGTAAATTGCACATTTGGTTAGACTGTAGCATGCCAGAAACACCACTCTGATGCAGAAGCCGTGCCACTGTAACTATCAAATTCAGGATTTTACTGAAGATCATTCCCGTACTATAACTCCTCGCGGGAACAAATTAAATCCCGCCAAAACACATTGACATAAATTATGAATTTGCACTGCGTATTTGAAATCACTGCCGCAAGTTTAGAAACGTGCAGCACGGCACAGCTTGTCGAAATTGACTGCTTTTGGTTCTGCCGTACTTTTTCTAACTTAAATCCTGAATTTAGTTCGGCAAAGAAGAAGCGTGACGTCTGAACTGCACCTAGTCTGTTAGCCCTACCATTGAACCCTTTATAAAGTGTTTCTACGAGCAATAAGGGTCAACAACTAAAATACTACTACTCTTTATATATATAGCTTCCAAACTTCGTCCACCACTGAATATATGTGTTATTAAGACCAGGAAATAATCGACTAAGGCCCGTTTCAAACGCCGTGCTAAAGTCGTGCCGAACTAAGTTCAATTTGGCTCGACTGTAGCACGACATCGGCACGACTTGGTTTCAAACGTCGAGCCATGGTCAAGCTTAATTCACTCACTGGGAATTCACTGGGCGTTTAGAAAAGAGACGATATTACGAACCAGCGGTCCAACGGATAAATCCAAAATGATAATTTTAGTTATTTACTCATTTAGTTCGGCACGGCAATAGCACGCCGTTTGAAACCATGCCGTGCCAAAGTCGGGTAGCACGACAGAGCTTGCCGTGCTACACGGCAGAGTCGAACCTAATTCTTAAATGGTTTCAAACGCCGTGCTACAGCCGCGCGAAAGTCGAACCTAAATAATGAATTGAGTTCGGCACGACTTAAGCACGGCGTTTGAAACGGGCCTAAGCTGATGGAACAGTCACCGCAAGATGGTGTGTGTTTCCATATCTATGTCCCCGAAAATAGGTTGGGGTAAACGCAGTTGACACCTGGCAAGGGAAACTAAATTGATGTTGGAGCCAGTTTTGGAGTAAACGTCAATACAGTAACATTTTCCTTTTTAAAACACAGGATGTTGAGTTCAAACTAAAGAGACTTTACGCTCGTCGCCTCGATGTTCTAATTGGCAAATTTACACCGAAGTTCAAGTGTTGTTGTCAGGGATGTTTGTTGTCACCCTTTCTGTCCAATTCTTGCCGGTCATTGACTGGATAATGAGACAGACGACAGAGAAACATCGCCATGGCATACAGTGGACCCTCGTGACTTGGCTAGGAGATTTAGAATTTGCTGACGATGTCGCTTTACTCTCACATAATCAACAGGGCATGCATTCCAAGCAAGCTAACTCGGAAGGGAATGATCTCAGCAAAGCCTGATCTTAGGATCAACAAATCGAAGACAAAGGGAAGGATTAACACTAGAAATGCAGACAGGCTAGAACTGGATGGAGAAGACATCGATGAAGTGGAAGGCTTTGCCAATCTTGGCAGCAACATCAGCAAGGATGGCGAGTCTGACAGGGTCAATCAATAGAGGATCGGGAAAGCGAGAACTGCTTTGATAATTCTGAGCCCTGTGAGGAAATCTAAAACCATGTCCAGAAAGACGAAGCTACGGATATTTAACACCAATGTGAATTTCGTCTTCTTGTATGGGTCAGAGACATGGAGAGAAACAAATGCAACCTCCAACAAATTGCAGTCTTTTGTCAACAAATGCTTACAGACCATTATGGGCATACACTGGCCTCAGGTTATAAGAAATTTGTGAGAAAGAGCTAAACAGGAACGAATCAACATCCAGATTAGAAAGCGCCAGAGGGGTTCGATTGGGCACACCCTAAGAACACCGATCAGCAATAATACCAGACATACACTGCAGTGGAAGCTACAGGGAAAGAGAAATCGACGTCTTCCTAGAAACAGCTGGAGGAGAACCTTAAACAATGAGGCGTCTAAGGCAGGCTACACCTGGAAAGAGATTGAAAAGTTGGCCCAAAACAGAAGGAGATGGCAGGCAGTTTCCATGGACCTATGCTGCCACAGGGAGTTGAAGCGAATAAGCATAAACAAGCTTTATTTTCTAAGAGGCATAGTAAACAGAGAGCCAGTGTTCGCCGTAAAGCGAGATGAACTTTGAATGAGAATGCGTTACTCGGATCACAGAAAAAATACCCATTTAGCTTATTATCCGGTGTCCCGTATTTATAGGCGGGCTACTGTAAGGGAAAATATATTTTTAAGGCTTTCTTCGGGACCAAAAAACAATTTTCCGTAATAGGCGGGCATTCTCTTGGCGGGTGTCCGTAGATCGGTTTTCACTGTTGAGAAATTAATGCATTTCGTTAAACCCGATCACTTACCGAGTAATACTGTCAAGATAACTTTTCTGCCCCCACAGATAATTCACGCGTATTCAAGTTTCACCGCCTGGAGGACAGCGACTTCGCAGACGATCTCGCTCTCTTAGCCCACACGCACAGTGACCTTCAGGAGACTGATAAGGTGGCATCAACTGCCAAGAAAGTTGGGCTGAAGATTCATGCAGCAAAGACCAAGGTCATGAAGGCAAAAAACAAGTTCAGAGTACCTGTGACGGTAGAAGGCGAACCACTGGAGGAAGTCAAAGACTTCAAGTACCTTGGGAGCTACATTTCTTCCGACAGCAACATCGACAAAGAGGTGTCTACCAGAATTGGTCTCGCAGCTCAGGCGTTCAAGAAACTGAACAACATTTGGAAGTCCACAACTCTCAGTACCAAAACCAAGCTCAGAACTACCAGTCCAACGTACGTTCAACTCTTCTCTACGCCTCAGAGACGTGGAGAACCAACAAGAAGTTGGAGAGCAAACTTCGGGGCAGGGAGATGTTTACGGAGAATATTGAAAGTTAGGTGGCAAGAAAAGGTGTGCAATGAGGAGATCTGGAGGCGCACAGGGATGAACAACATCGTTCTGGAGGTGAAAAGAAGACGGTGGACGTGGCTTGGCCATGTCCTTCGCATGAAGAAAGGCCGGCATCCGCTGGAGGCGCTGTCTTGGGCGCCCCCTGGGAAGAGGCACCGGGGCAGACCACTCGGCACTTGGCGGAGGACCATCGAGGACGAGATGGAAACAGCTGAAAAGACGTGGAACGAGCTGCGGTGGCTGGCCCAGGACCGGTCTGAATGGAAGAAGTTTGTCGGTGCCTTATGCTCCCCCCAGCGGGGCTCCGAGGATTGACTGACTGACTGATTCAAGAATTCCCAGTTCTCTTATAAACCCAAATCAAATTGCCCTTGATGACCGATTTTGTAATCGCTGGTTTGTACAGTCACATTCTATTGAGGCGAGTTCTGTACTGTTTAAAAACAGTGAAGGTATGAAGTGCACTCGTCCAAAATCCCACTTGAGACTTGGTACATGCAAGGAATGTTCGTAGTACCTACGAACCTTCTTCTAGGGCCGATAGAGAAAAGATAACTCCATTACCCGTGATTAGCAGGGAATCAGTCAAAGTATAAAGTGCATCCGTCCATGGATTAAGGTGCTCTCACCAAAATCCCACTTAAGACTTGGTACATGGAATGTTCGTACTATGAACCATCAAGGAAGATGTGCAAAAATAGCTAAGGAGATGTGGAGAAACACCTTAGGAATTTCTTAGAGTAAGCGAAATGAGGTGGAATACCTTTGGGTCGCTGCGGACTGCATGTATCTGCAAAGACCATCCTGTACTCTGGAAAGAGCAACGTAGGTGATGCTCATGTGCATGAGGTGAGTGGGGTTTATCTTATCAAGGATGACTTGCGGATAGCCGGCTGGCATGGGGAACGCGGTCTTGGAACGAATCACCGCAGTCAGATTTCCCTCCACATGGCCAAAAAAGTGGATTATACAGGTCTATGTTGTAACTAGAGATGAAACTTAGGAATAAAAAAGAGGACTTTAAACAATATACATGTACGATCGAACACCAGAGATGTAACTCTCACCACAGAAAATGTTAAAAGCTAGAGTGTTTAACGCTAAAACTGGCACAATTAGTATGCTGATATGGAGACTAGTGTTATAGGGCAGCATGGACTACATAAATAACACGTCACCATAAGCCATGTCACAAAACTCTATGGAGATCGCCTGATGCAAGAACTGAAGACCAAACTGATGACCTCACAGTTAACCGACGATGGGTCGAGAAGTTCTCTTCAAGATGTTAGCGCTAAGAGAAGTGCTGATGTAGGTTCTGACCGCCATCGGATGGTTGTGAAGAAGCTAGCTGCCACTAAGAAAGGGAAGAACTTAAGGATACGCTATGACGTGGGAAAGCATAAATCGGAGGATAGAGGGTGGGAATTCCAGTTAAAGCTGTAGATTTGCTGTAAACTGTTGGATCCTAGCCTGGGAAAAAAGACGCGATGAGGACTGAAATACTATTTAGGCGATGTACATCGAAACACGTGAAGATGTGTTGGGAAAGTGAAGAAAAACCGAAGGGAATGGCTCATGGACGATACTTGAAGAAAGATTGAGGAAAGAAGGGAACTGACGGCATGGACACGGCGTAAAAAGCAAAATGCTATGCAACAGTTTGGAATCAAAGGAAAGCAGGTAAAGCCAGCATGTCAAACAGACAAGAAGGTCCACATCAACAAGATAAACACAGTTGCTGAAGAGACTACAAGTAAGGAAGATGTTGACAAGCTGTATCGAACAACAAGCATTGCGGAAGAAGACCTAATCAAAGTAAGCCGATCCGTAATGAGAACCGGACGGAATGACAAAGCTGATGAACAACTTGCACTTAGAGGAGGGGCTTAGTCATTCCCCGTCCTTAAATGAACCTGTCCTGCAGCCTGGAGATCTCCCGATTAAGACAGACAGCATATCCAGGGTCCAAATTTGATCAGCCATTGAAAGCCTTGACTGGAAACCCGAGTGGGATAGATAATATCCTGCAGCAGAAGAGACTCATGCAAGCGGTGAAGTGCAGTCGAGGCCCTTCTTCTTAACCAGATCTAGAGAGAAGAGGAAATGGCAGAGGATGGAAGAGGGTCTCCTTGTGAAGTTGCCGAAGACAGTTGATACCACACATTGTAAGAATACATTGTTAGTTATTACAAGTAAAGCTACAACCTTGGTCACAAGGGTTGGAAAAAAAAAATTTTTATACACATTTTGCCCCTTCCCACTCCTGTGCAATGTTGACATAACACTAACATATAGTAACATATAACATAAGTTTGCATTTACAATTATTATCCACCATTCATTGGAATGGAACACTGGTCTCTACCAGTCCTTTGATTCGGTGGACCGTGAAGCGATGTGGAAAATCCTGCAGCATTACGGAGCACCAGGGAATCGAAGATCATAGCTGTTATAACAGACAGAAAACTTCACTTCATGGCTTGGCAGCATAGTGACCGTAACTGGAGGAACACAAGAGGATATCACCGCAAGGATCATAAAAGTGCAGTAAGTGTTTCCGTGTCTCAGAGCGGTCTGGAAAGCAAGAGCGTGCTCCCTCAAAAGTCCATGATATTCAACTCTTAAGTCAAATCAGTACTTCTATACGGGTCGGCCGAACCTGGCGCCTTACTAAAGGTCTGCTTTCCCAAGTGCAGACGCTTGTAATAAACGGGAAAGAAGATGAAGAAATCATAACAACGCGATGGAAGTAGAAATGGATTGGCCATACCTTGAAGAAGAAGAGAGCGACCACTACCAGCATGACCATAACATGGATTCCTCAAGGAAAAAGGAATCAGGGAGGACCGAAACAGTCACGGAGACGAACAATGAAAAAAGAGCTGGAGAACATCTGGAAGACATGGGGTGAGGCTTAAGATTTAGAAGAACAGGGTTCGGTGGAGAGCTACGGTGGAAGCCCTATACAGTATGAGGGGAACGAGGATTAAGAAGTTAAGCAGTGCGAGTGACGGTAGACCAATCAAGTTACATGTTAATTATTAAGCCTCGGATGATTGACTGACCTCCATGAGTACTGTACTGCCCGGAATCGTTCACTCATCGTATGGATAAAAGTTCTTCGGTTCACGTCCTTTTTGCAGCTCCTATCTGTTGGCACCTTGCTGCCAGGGAACGTAAATTAATCTAACCAAGGTAGGTAGCTGGGTGGCTCCGGGTTGTCTACAGTGCTGACTGGCTTTTGGATGATGGTGCTGTACTTCATACATTAAGTTTTGTCACTCTTAACTTTTCGCCAGATATTTTGGGCTAAGCGTTGGGTTTTAGTCTATGAGCTTGCAAAGAAGCTGGTTTCATCTGCGTAATCAAGATATCTAAGTTATTACTTGGGTGTCTCTGCAGAATGCTGTGCTTCATGATCAGTTGCATGGGTGACTGACTAGCCAGTCCACTGCCAAATTAAGTGCGAAACAGTATACAACCTTGTTTGAATTCTGCGTTCACACTGAAGCTGTCTTGGCCTTAAACTAACTACGGCAGCTAACTAGCCATTGAAGCTGCCAAATAAGGACTTACATACGTTGCAAATCTTGGGAACAATCTCCAAGTTTCCAAGGAGTTTGCAAAATCTACATGAAAGCTATCGAAAATCTTAATAAAGCCGACAAAGACAACGTGCAGCGTTCTTTATCACAGTTTTTTTTTTTTGGGGGGGGTGGATCTGACGGAAAGCAAAGCTATGGGCCCTGCAGGACGTCGCCTATCTGATCTTAGTTTTGAATGAGTAATAGTTAGGTTGCCTTTTTAGCTTTGGTATTTTGATTACGAGTACCATTTGCTTTTCGCCTTGACGCCACCGTTCTTCTCCCTCTCCTCTAAGAGGATATGACAACGGATTTTAGGGATCCCCTAGTTTAAGCTTCAGATTTAACTGAATTGATTGTGCCTTCGTCAAATATTTTCCTACTCTGAGCTTTGCTATCAATATCTTTTGGGCCTCATCTTGTGTTAGCTCATGGAGACAGATCTTAAGGTCTTCTTCCGGCTCTGAGATGTCTGGCAGACCTTACAAAGCAATGATATATCATCTTCCTCTTCATCTGAAAGACCATTTCCGTCTCTTGTTTTTAAGAGTCCAGAAGAGATCAGTTTGTTCTTAAGTCCCATTTCCACACCTTGCCGATTTCACATACGCTCTTCCTATCTTTAAGGTTTGCAGCTTTTTGTGCTTGATGGTATTAGTATCTCTACGTGAGAGGAGACTCAGCCGTTATCAAGCTGCTGTGTATAGGAACTGGGTTTATATGGTTGAGTTTAATGAAGATGTCAAAGCCAACACCAGCCATTCTATCTTTGCCGCTACCCCAAAGGATGGTGTGAATTGATGTCCTTGATGTTGCCAGAGCTTGGTAACCTAACTTCATTCGGAGGTTCGTCTTTAAAAGCCTTTTCAAGCTCTTTGTGATGAATTGATTACTGTAGCTCGTTTTTGCATGATGAAAATGTTACTGTCAATAGTTATCTAAACATTTCAGGCTGTTATGATGAGACACCCCTTCCTTTTCGAGAATATGAAGTTTCTTTGGTAACCATCAGTATCTCCAGATATTCATCGCGATACGTTTCAACTTTGTAAACTAGCCCCCAATTTTTCTTAGAATGTATACTGCTGTTATGTAGCACCTCGCTCTTAAGAACATCAGTCTATCATATAGCATTTAGGTTCGACGCTTGAAATCTATCACATAAGATAAGATAAAGACACTCACCAAATATTTAAAGAGAAGCCCAGTATGCAGACGATATTGCTATATTCAGTAACGATGCTTTCGTCTATAGCAGTCTGTTAAAGAAGATGGGTCTTCGGATTATTATAAAGAAAACGAGACTTTGAGTGCCGACTAACAAGCTGATTTCTAGATAGGTTGACCTACATTGAACAAAGTAGATCGTTTCAAATATCTTGGCAGACTATGTCACCACAGACTGCAAGTTAATTGACGAGATAACCGCACCCACCGAAACCGGCTCATGTGTAATAGGAAGACTCAGAAATAGACGTTTGACATGCAGCACAACCCAGACTTGAAGAATACAATCAATGTGTTGTCCCCCTAATAACGAATGGAAGTAAGCTGAGCTTGACCGCATATCGATCGCCATCATTTCATACTACTTAGAACCAATTAACAATTTCACCTTAGTTCAATTGTTGAGATAAACTGAGATCACACGTCACAAATGATAAAGTTCTGGATCGTTCTTAAGCTACAGACATTGATATCATCTTCAAAAGAAAAACAGACTGCCTCAGATAGGTCGTGCTGTTCGTATGCAAATTACAACGACCAATCAAGGACTTCGCTGTTATAAACTATCAAAAGGCTCTAGAATGATCTGTCGCAGCAGGCAGACTAAGAACAAGGCTAGGAAAGAGCGGCCAGTAACCGTCATGAGAAGAGAAGGCGAAAAGAGAAGGGGAAAAGAGAATGGGAAATTAACTTTGAATCAAAAGTTTTGTTCATTATTATTAAACCGTGCGTTTAGAAATGTTAACTCATCTTATACTTTGTACACTACCCCTTTTCGGTCTCCGGCGTATTGGTCTCCCTGAATATTAATATTTATCATATCTTGCTATCTTTAATTTTCTCTTCATTGTCCATTTCATTTCCCTGCTTTCATGGCTAATTCTTTCTCCGGCGAAGCTTTGATTGTTATTGTCACTCGGACGCTTCTTTATACTCTTCCCTTCAGCCACCTTGATCCAAGTGTGTTCTGACATCCATTCCTCTTTCTATCTTCTCCTATAGCCGATAGTGATTCTCCCGGCCTCCTCCAAAGTTTAGTTAGTTTTCCTGGTCATGATCATTTCTGCATTTTGATCACACCGAATGGTGGAACTACTCTGCAAGTAAATATTGCATTAAGTCCCTTTCAAAGTTCATTTCGTCGAGGTCAGACGCATCGAAGTGTAGTTTTTCTCTTGCGCCTAGTTAGCTTGTGTTCAACCACCTTCTCTCCTGAAAAATATTGGGGAGAGAGACGTCTGTGTAGCGGCACCGCTAATCCCGTTTTTCTTTCCTCGATTTTTTTAAGGGAGGGGGCGGCTGTACACAGGTTAGATTCTTGTACGGGTAATCGTGAAGAAAATTTTTGCTCTTAAGGTGGCTTTCTACAGTTTTCCCGAGACTCAGTAGCACGCACTACGATTGCCCGCCAGACGTCAGTACTAATTGGAGAGCAAATATGACGCAAGAAAGGCGTTAAATCACTTTGGTATACTAAGTGATAGTTTCAAACTCCGTTCAAACATGTGTTTAAACCTAGGACCAATAAAATATGACAAAAAAAGGTCGATAAACAACCAATAAGGCCCGTTTCAAACGCCGTGCTAAAGTCGTGCCGAACTAAATTCAATTTGGCTCTACTGTAGCACGACATTGGCACGACTTGGTCTTGGTCGAGCGTAATTCACTCACTGGGCGTTTACAAAAGAGACGATATTACGAACCAGCGGTTTAACGGATAAATCCAAAATGATAATTTTAGTTATTTACTCATTTAGTTCGGCACGGCAATAGCACGCCCTTTGAAACCATGCCGTGCCAAAGTCGGGTAGCACGGCTACACGGCAGAGCCGAACTTAATTCTTAAATGGTTTCAAACGCCGTGCTACATCCATGCCAAAGTCGAACTTAAATAATGAATTTAGTTCGGCACGATTTAAGCACGACGTTTGAAACGGGCCTAAAAGAGCTCACATTTACTCTTGCTTTCTCGTACGCAAGACATGGCGTCACATGCATGAGCACTTGCTTGAGGTGGCTGATAACAGATTTTGTGATACTCAATAGCGTGCGCTACCATTGCCTGCCAAACGTCAGTATTAATCGCGCGTTCAAAAATGACGCAAGTAACCCTAATAAAAACTGTACTCA
>JAHPZR010025628.1:22500-32500 GCA_019787425.1 Platygyra sinensis
TCGGCAAATCGAAAACTCTTACGTTAGTGAAAAAGACACCGTTTCTTTGCTGGAACACGATAAAGGTTCTCAAGGATGCGTAATGCCTAAAATTCCTACAGTATGCGGGGAGAGCGCCTCTCAAAACCGTTACTAAAACAACGCCACCATGAAAAGTTACTACAATGTTGAGTAAAAGGATGATGATTTTGAATGCCCAACCTGAAAAAGTTCTTCCGAAAAGAAATTCGCAACCGGATTTATTGAGAGTGTAATAGATTTGCTGCTCGCAAATTATAAATTAACGCGAAAGTCGTCTCAACCAAAGTAACAAACACGCATCACTAGTGTTTTGATGTACTGACAATACTGTGAATGCCAAAATTTAAGTGAAATCTCTCTGGCGTAATAGGTTAAAATTGCAACGCTATAATAATAATCCTGTAAAAAACAGTTTTAACTTGTTAGATCAGAGAAAAATGCTACCTTGTTCAGTCAGTCTTCTGCACACATCATTGTTTGAGATATAGACAGTGAATAAATATTCCAGACTCACTCCCTGACTTGAGCACGGCTTTGTTAGCATTCTTCTTAGCTGGACCTTTCCCACCAATTTTTGTCGTCTTTGTAGGTTTTTTGACAACTATAAATAAATATACAAAACGTCAGAGAATCTAGACACAGGGAAGAGGGACAAGTACAACACGGTAGTACATATACACAGTGCTTTTGACTTAGTTTACGAGAGGCGATTACATTAATTTCTTTTATGCTAAAATCGACTCATTTGAACATGACAAAACATCGTACGTACTTTAAAAAAAAAAAAAAGGGAATTTGACCAACTTACTCTTGGTCTTTGAAATGGGACAGCTTAAATTCTCCTTACCTTGATATTTATGTTTCTTAGAGCAACCACCACTTATCGTCTTGTGTTCTATGTTGATAGGAAATACAAAAATCAACAAATCGAGATCTTGAAAAATACTTCACAACGATAAAAGTGTACTCGGAAACAAAATTGTGATACTCAGGGCGGGGCCTTCCCAAACACATACCTTTTCAGAGATGGGGGAAGGGGGACTTCTGCAACTTCCCAATCTTTAATACATACTCAAGAGTGGTAGTGCATTAAGTTTTCAATCCATAAAGTATACACAGAGTTGAAGTTACACATCTGATTTTCTAGAGAAGCGTTTTCTCTTGCAGAGTTGACGGTTGGAAATCCTCTCTTATTATCTCTTATTACATAGCTAGTTCCATGAGCGGGCGAGATGAATCAAATCCTGCGCTGTGAATGGCTACCCGAGCGGGCAAGATGGAGCTATCTTGCCCACTCGGGACTACCCGCCGTGTCCCGCACGAAAAATTTCCCTGAAAGTCGTATAATAAATCCTTTATTGACCAAGCTTGATCGGTCAAGATGGCAGGATATTGGCCTCGTTCTTTTTTTGCGAGTTTATGAACCTCGACTCCGTCGCGGGCCATAAACGCCATCTTGACGTTACACTTGGTCCATAACCTACATATATATTCACTGGGATTCTGGAACCCATTAAAAAACCGGGTTTTCCTTCTAGAAAAGGGGGAAGGAAAAGGAATTACAGTACCATGTAGTTAAATTCTGGATAGTTTTGTTTTATCGCGAGGATATTTTTCTTATCACCTTCGACAACACGGTTGTCCTCATCATAATCACCAAGCTCCCCATCCGTGTCTGAAAATTCCGGATAAGCGATATCTAAAAGAAAGTAATAAAAAACAATATAAGTACGCATCGAAGACTAGAGTCGCTAACCACCAGCAGCTTGGAAACTTGCCCATTGTCTCGACAGATTACAAAGAATGTTGTCGTATCTTGACACCTAAAACAAGTCAATAAAGGAATAAGGAGCCCGTGGAAAAAAAGGGTTTTTTTGCGCACCAGAGGCTATATATATCGAATACATTTTAATTTTATGGGAGAACTAATGCTGACTATCGTTCCTCCACTCGCCAACTTAGTGACAAGCTTCAGTGGCACTGCTTAACATGAGCTTCGCTGCTGAAACTTTGTCAAGCACTAGGAAAATAAGACAGTTTTCCTTTCTCTATATTCCCATATTGTTATTCAATGACCGCGTAAACTGGACGCAACATTTCCCTCGTGTTCTCAAATGCCCGTCGTGTTTTATCACAGTGTAATACACGGCTTAGGCTTCTTTATTTGGTAAATAAAGATGTAATTAAAATAAGTAATCGTCAGAAAAGCAATTTATAACAAGTTTTCGTCTCTTTCAAATGAAGTCGCCAGTACAAAAAGAAGAAGGCTACGAGGATAGTGATCGATAGTGTTTTTCTCTGGCTAACTTTTTTCTTATCGACATCTTTTATTATGGGCAACTCAAATGTAACCCCTGATCTAGTATTTCGCAGCCCTCAATTCAATAGCATAGATAAAATGATTACCATCCACCTTACCTGAATTTACGATCTTCTTCGCCCTTCTTCTTTTGGCTTCTATTATAAAAGAAGTCAAGATTAATGTCGAAGAATATAGACATCCATACAGCAATGACATGAAGTGCCAAAAGACGTCTTATTGACAAAACTCCAAGACTACAAGAGTGATTCTCGGAAAAATTACCTGATCAAAACTCTGTATGAATTAACAGGGTAGTCCGGTTGACGCTGTGCTCCGTGTTTGAACTCAACATTACATGAAAACTGATAGCACACTTCAACTTGTTATAAAACATGATCAAAAAGTCAATTTCCTCATTTGCCTTCTTAAAAACCATGATTTTTCTAGGACTTGGATTTACCTCAAACAAAATATGTACTAAAGAAATTTGTCGCCACTGCTGGCGGTAGCAATGATCCCCTGAAAGAGAACGTCTCAAATGCTTTCCAGTTTATAGGAATATCAACAGATGATTTCGTATCTTACTGTTTGACTTTCGTGATGATTTGCAAACCACTTCTTTAGTCAAATCTTCCTGGAACACACTTTTCGTTACTTGCTTCTTGGTAGAGCGTCTTGTTATCACAAGGTATGTTAGGAAACCATTACTACAAGGTGATTAACAGAAACACCTTGAATTTTCGAATACTAAAGGTGGCCTTGAACTCCCTCGCAGAATTCTTTAAGATTAAAACAAAGTTTCCTCTTATCTTGCTTATAAATATTCGATAATAAAAATTGGGGTCTCCGCTAATGCTAACATTAAGCACTTTTCTAACGGGTTTTATTGTTGCTATGGTAACCTCTTATATAAAAAGGATGATCACAACTTGTTAACCAATGACTGGGTCTTTGTGTGATACCATTATTGGAGGATCATATGACTAGTTGTTGTATTGATACATCAAGGTATAAGCGATGGAAAGAGCTGGAAACTATTGTCAGCTTACTTAATTAAGTCGGCACTGGCAATATTCCGTGAATGCAGGAAACACTTTACGTACCTGAAGACGTTCCTTCATTGAAAGCATCAGTCTTGTCATCTTCCTCACCATCAGTATCATTAAGTTAATCATCAGTGTCGGAAAGTCTTGGGTCTGCGATTTCTAACAAAAAGTTTTCGAGTCAGGTGGAGTAAACAAGGACTGTTAAGAATATAATATAATTTTAAATACGCTCACATCCAGTGCATGTTGGAGACGATTTACGGCCTCTTAAGTTGTTTCTCTCTCATTTGTTTTAATGTGCTGTTTCGCACTGTCCATGTCACGTTTAAAAAGTGAAAGTGACACAGACAGCATGATTGCCCCAGTTTAGGCATGGAAAGCTAACTTGTATATAAGATGCTAAAAGGAAGGGAGGGAAAGCAAATTTTTCGAGTTTATGAAAGTAGACTCTATGAAATGAGGACAGTAATAGCACTGTTACACATGACGAAAACATTGATAACCTTTGCAGCGTTAAAGAATTCGTGAGCAAAATTTTAATGTTCTTAGTATCAGATTCTTCCTTAACAAAACAGTTCTCTGTTTTCTTTTTAGACTTATAGAACTAGGTGCGATTTTTCAGGCTTGACACTGTACTCGGTTTTGAACGGCTGTGCTAATATTTTAAGGTAAATCTCCGTTGTACCTTTCATTGTGTTTAAGTCATAAATTAAGGTTGCGCTGTTCTGTTGCATAGCAACAAACTTGCCGGGCACACTTTTTATCATCAATTGCATCTATCTTAACAACTAAGCCGGTGACCCCATATTTTGTTTTCTAAAAATCTCTTTATTAGCCACAGAAGAAGAAACAGGCAAAATTATAAATTATGTGGAGCAGATTTTGCTTAGATTAAAAAAAAAAAAATGAAATGGAGATGTCCAAGTTGGAGGAATTCCACCCCAAAATTATACAATTTCGCTTTTGCTGTTGAATATTTTTTTTTACGTTAAAAAGTTGGGTCACGGGATCAGTTTTTGAGATATGAGCTTCGTGGATAAGGAATTTAACGCGCGTGTTCTACGCACAAATTAAAGTCTCGACTTCACAAGATCGCCCCTTGCGCATGGGTGAAGGTGGTCTGCTGATCAGTAAAGCTCGCAATTCCACACGAATCGTGTCACGAATCGTTAGCAGCATAAGCGGTAGAAGAAGAGCACCCTAAATACCCGAAGGTGAGACTCGCCAAGTAAAAAAACGAAGAAAACCAGAAGAGTAGTTTTTTCCTGCTGCTTTTTAGACTGATAGCCGGCGTGATTGATCGCAACATCACAATTTTCGTTTACGTTCCAGCATAGCGGTTTAAAAGAAATTTTTTACTTGGAAACTGCCTGAAGGATGGATGTTTTTGAAGGTAAAAATAACTGATATCGCAAACAGGTTACCAAACTTGGCGGAAACAAATTTTTACAAAGTAGGCCTCGCGCCGCCATGTTTGTAACGCGCTATCTCGCGACCCCTCGGGTGATCGCGTGATGCCTCGCGCTGAAGTGCACGTTAGAGCCCAGGTGTCTCACGGAAATATTACTGTTTTGAGCTACCTTAAATAAGCATGAAAGGATCTCTTGCACTTACCATTCAGATCGATTTCTGTCAAGGTTTTTCCGGCAAACTTGCCTGTTTTCCCTTGATCTACCGTTAGAAGCAGTTTGCTCACTTTAGCGATTTCAATTGTAGACTCATGAAGTCTGTAAAAGTCCCTGTGTACTCGAATGCCATTGCCAAGGTGTCTCGCAAGCCAATCGACTTCTGTTTCTTTCAGAGACAGTACTTGCGAAATAGTTGCTATCTACTTCCTCATCCGGGTGCTGGTGATATTTGTAGGGTTCGACAAAGGTGGTTCACACTGTGTGCTTAATTTCTTGAGACAATCCCAGGCACGCATGGGCTCTAACGACTGTCTATTTGGTCTTGCAAACACGTACGGATTCTCATCTGGGATTCCCACAGTTTTCCTCGTCTTGATAAGAACATCAATAGCGTTGACCATCTCGGGGGTCAAAATGACTGCAACCTTTCTTCCTCTCTTGCCACGAATCTCCACCATGTCTAGTCTAAATACAACAATAAAAATAACCCTTTTTATATGTGGAAAGTCCACCCTTTCGAAAAAGAGGAGTTTCTTTTTAATGAAGGCGCAAATAGGGGGTCGTGAACCAACCATCTAAACAAAAAGCCAAGCGAAAATAATGAAGTGGCATACTTAGATAAACAATTTCGCCCTGATCGAGTCTGACTGAGAAGCAAGAGTAAATTACAGTTTTCTGATATACAGCAGCATTACATCAGGCAGTCTAGCGTATTTCCGCATGTTAAAGTACTTTTATACACATATTTAAACAATTGTTTCTCTGACCTATAATTATTTTAAAACTTGACAGAGACATCTTGAAGATGTCGAAACGTTCTTTCCCTCGACTAAAGGCTTGGAAAATTATTAAATTTTGATAAAACGCGCGTTTATTTCCTTGTCGCACTTGGCGTCATTCGGTTACCCATACATAAAATATATCTTAGACCAATGCAGTTGCAAAAGCCTAAGACATTCAACTTCACTTGCCTTCTGGATAATTCTCTTTCAAAGCTGCTAAATGCCGACATTATTTCAGGATTGTTCACTTTCGTCCAGTCTGGTCTGCTCTGGTAACTGTTTAGAGGCATCTTCTACGCTTCTCCCCCTCTTCGTTTGTTAAACATAACCAGCCTTGCTAGAGTTGCTTGGGCTAAATCACTCCACGCTTGTAGCTGAAGCTGTTCTTCCAGAAGTTGTACACTGGAGGACATCTCTACGAGGACAAAATTCCGTAATTTATCGAGATCATTTGCGAGAGGCAACACCTGCACTTTGTTGAATTTGCTTGTACTGAGAGAGCTAAGATAATGGTGAGATACACGATGACTCCACTCAGATTCCAAAAATTTTTCAAAATTCTCTGCATCCTCTTGCAAGTCCTTATCTTTCCTGCGCAACGCATGGCCCCGAAGACACTTTTTAAGGGAATGACCCAGCTTTAAAGACAGGGAGGGAGTAGCCACATTCTGAACGCCTTCTTGAAAATGAAACTTTGAAATGTTCTTTACAGCACTAACAACGACATCAAATTTGTCTGGCTTAATTAATTCAGAGAGCCGAGCATCAGGTCGGAACCCGGTTTCACGAAGCTACATCACAAGCCGAGCAAGTTCCCTCATTTTTTGAGAAACCAGGAGGGAGGAGGTGTCTCCAGGCAAACAGTGGTTTAGTCATAACTACCAGTGTGACGTCACGTCATACATCGGTGATTTTCGATATGGCGGCGAAATTTTTTGGTTCGTTAACCGAAAGAAATGTGAAAATTTCTAACTTTTTGATGATTCGATTACGTTGTTCAATGTTACCCAAGATTCAAAATATAAGAAAGACTTCTTTGCAGTAATTTTCGGTAGGATAAGTTATTTGAAAGCCTCATATTTGGAGTAGAAACATACTAGCAAGTGTCTGAGACGTCGACAAAGTTTAATGGATTGACAACGTTTTTCCGGAGCCCACGCAGAAATGCGGAGATGTCCTGATCCCAGCATAGGAGGTTTGGTACATAGTATATTAAGTTTGCTCTGTGCTGAGAATGAAGCCTTCAGTACGTATAGTTCGTCTCAACAATCCCTTCAAAGTTAACGGAATGGCATTTGGAGAGTGACTTCAGAATACCCGGCCACGAATTGCGTGACGTAACCCCACAGTGTTGTATAGCGATATTCACTGTTTACAAATAAGTCTTTTGATATTTAAATTTTGCCAACCACAGAACAAAAGAATCCTTTCTTTCGAGAGCCAATAAACCTCTGGTTGGCACATTACTGACAATAGGAGATGAGTATCGCCATTTTATGGGTTGATGAACGTAAGACGAGTAAAGTAAGACGAGTAAAACTATTGCTCCCGCAGTCCCGCAGTGGATAAAATGAATATTTAAACTCCGGGTTTCGGCTCATCGATTATAGAACGAAGTCTTTTCATGTGTAACGCGCTTGTTTCGGCTGATGGATTTTAGAACGAGGTACATCCATGAGTAGCACGCTTGTGTCGTGCATACATTAAGTTTTTCTCTTTTGTTTCCATATGCAAATATTTATTGACTGCGGGACTTCGGGAGCAGGCATTTAATGTTGCGCAATCGTGGCCGTGTTTTCTAAAGTTTAGCCCTTCTGGAGCACACAGGCAGTCATCTACCCCACAAAATGTAAAAACACAAGCATTCAACCAGCTAACAGCTGGTAAACATAGACACTCTTGACATTTCACCAATCGAACAAAGTTTAATACGCGAGAAATCAAACCGACATGTACGCCCTCGAACTCAAAAAGGATTGTTGAGCAAAATGGCTCATCACATTGAGAAAAACTAACGATGGCTGGAAAGTTATATCAAAGAGGAACAAAACCTCCTATTATAGGGTACTTCTGTTGAAAACTTGAAGAGAAAACGGCGGGCGTTTTGGGTGGCCTTAACTTGACCGGAAGTCAAGATGGCGGTAACCTCACTTGACCCGATTTGTTTTCAATAAAATTTGGAACTAAAAACGCACACAAAACAACTAACAGTTTTACTCACTGACAATATTCACTACAAAGCTTGCACATTTATGCCAAATTAGTGAATAATAGCGCAAAAATAGCTTGCGTTATTCTCTTTTTATTTGAATTCAATGGAGTCCCGACGCCAAATCTGGGCAAGCCGAGCGAAGCTTGGACTTGTTGCTATGTGACGTCACACTGGCAGTGATGAGTCGGTCTCTGACAGATCTCGAAAACAATAGAGGCACCCCCTCCCTCCTGCTGGGGACTCAGGGATCAAGGAGAAACCCAATCAGGGGGAGGGGTGGGGGGGGGGGGACGGACGGAGGGAGGTTAAATCAAACAACTAGAATGAGCAAATGAGAAACGATCCGATGGGAGCTGATGTCAACAAACAACTGATCTGGAGTCAGTTCAGAGGGCCTGGAACTAATTAGGCAATTGCTAGTGAATACTAACATCAATTATTGTAAATCAAATCTCTAACTCTCTTCTGATTGGCCGAGAGCATACAGTGAATTTTCGAAATTAGTGCCCATGACATCATAACTGAAGATTATACAATAATTAATCATGTCAAGGACACTCAACAAGGTCACGGGTAATCATGTCAAGTTTGCACGCTTTGTGTTGCTTCCCGTCATTGAAGAAGCAAAAACATGACTTCCATTTTTTTTTTCGTTTCATGTATAATAACACAATTATTCGATTTGGTTTTTGTGATATCCAGAACAATCTTGGTCGAGTAAGGGTTATCAGCCTCAGCATTCGGCTTTGGCTGATAACCCTTACCTCGACCTTGATTATTCTACATATCACAAAAACCTCATCCAATAACTGTTTATAATCATTCAGTAACTCGGTACAACCTGGCCTTGTACCAAAATGAGATAACTGTTATGAATGTTGACTGGTTCTCTTGCATCATGTGGTTTTACAATGTGCTTCAGCCAAGAATTGTGTATTTCAGTATTAGCCATTAAACTATGTTAGTTGCTTTGCATGGTGTCTAGTGGGTTATTTATCTCCCAAAACACCACACTAGGTACATAACATTTGCACATAGGCAAAACAGATGACAACAAACAAAAAGCTGTACATTACAGAAACAAAAGTATTTTTTCTTATTGAACTTTACTATCAACATTATGTTATGGCCTAAACCTGGCAGTCAAGAAATACATGATAACACAACCATGTGCTAAAATTACAACATTTTACAGAAAAGATTTCCAAAAACATGAAAGTAAAAAATTAATATGTGAACCTTTTTCTTCCTCATAAAGGCAAATTCATCAAGCATACTCAAAGCCACTACATTGTAGAGACAGCATATGAAGATGACTCTCTGTTTTCATTACACAGCTCCTGGTTATAACACCAGTTATTAATATCCACCAGGAAATCAATATTTGTGTCAACTCTGATCTCTGCTGAGAACAACAATTACAAAGAAATATTGAACTATGCCCAGATAAATGATGTAATATAAATTACAAAGAGCCTATTTGACCTCGAATATAAATAATTCAAGGGGTTTTATAGCCTTGATAAGTAACATTAATCTGTAAAAATGCAGCACTCTATTAAGCACCAGACGTAAAACTAATAACATAAATGTAACATTACAACGGCTAAAAACAAATCGAGTTAAACAGATGCAAATAAGATAATAAACAACTAGGTTTCCCTTCGTGTTTGGTGACAGTGCTGTCTTAATTACCGCCAAAAAAAAGTCAAACTTAAGACGAATATGACGAGAAAACGGTAAGGGGTGCGATGGGGTGCGACGTCTTAGAAACAAACTATAACTATTCCAGAATGCGATGATACAGTTTTCTTGGTTGAAAACTCCATTGTTTCGGAGCAAGAAATGGTTGATTATGCACACCGTAAATTGTGACCACGATCCGCCATTTTTGACTCGCCTACAGTTGAATCCCAATAGTGGGAAGAAAGTTCGACAAATTGGCCGAAAAAAGCGACACACTAAAACTTTAGATCCTTACCTTTATTTTCCTTTTAGCAATTAGATCA
>JAHPZR010025628.1:40000-50499 GCA_019787425.1 Platygyra sinensis
TTACACTATTTACCAGCCACCATATTGGAGGACCAAGGAGTTCTTCCAACATGGCGGCTCCATACTGTGGTCTATAATTTTGCGCAAAACATTTCAACGAATATCTCAACTTTGGCACAACGCACACACCTTAAACTTGGAGAACTGTCTTGTTTATTTATCGTCTATAATATCGAAATTATCCATTGTATGGTATTTTATTTTATTTTTTTATTGCGTCACAATGCACACACTCTATACAGCTACTTTTAAGGGACACAGTCAGCTTTCTGACTGCGCTGACCTGGACACTAGTTTTTCTCACTTTACAATTATACTTTAATTTTACTACTATTAATACCGTACGATTACTCACGATACACTACTTGCAAATTAAACAATTAGCTACGTTACTTTGAATTACTTGTTTGCTTACTTGAAGCCGTGAGGACGTTCGCGCATAAACAGGGCCGTAGCCAGAAAAAAAAAAATTGACTGAGGCAATGTCTATGGATAACTTATGACTGAGGCAATCAGTCCATGGTTGAGTTCTCTTCCTAGGTATTAGGTACTATAAACAACAAAAGCCAAAGAAATAACCGAGGCAAGTGCCTCGGTTGGCCTGTTACTAGCTACGGCGCTGGCATAAAGTGTTCGCACTTAAAGATTTTTGTTTAAATCTCTCTTGGTAAAGATCAGCTTTGACCAAAACAGTGGAGGATTACTAAGCTCGTTTTCGAGAATAGCTTCATTGAAGACCATGCCTTTTTAGAAGCTTTCGAAGTTTTAAGGCGATTTTAGTGTACAACTATCAGCATGCAATAAAAGAAGCTGAAGATGCATTGCGTATACTGGCATTTAGATCAGGTAAACGTACTCATTTGAACACAAGTCTACTAAGTAAACTTTTGCAGCTGGCGTCGAGGAAAACATTCAGCGCGGTCGCACGTGAGCAGAAAGGCGAAATATTTGTAACTTCTCACGGACAGAACTCTATCCTGTCGTTTTTTTGGTAAAGATGCATGAAGAAAATCAGCTAAAATAAAATGACCTATGAAAAGAAAAGAGTAGATCAACGACCACCTAAGAGAGTAAGCTGCGCAGTTTAACGCAACCGGTAACAAGCTTATATTTCTTTCTTAAAAAGCGGGCTTCATGTATGACGAGGCGTGACGTTGCGACATGAATTACGTGAGCAGTAAACGAGAAAAAGAAAGTGCGTCACTGCGTTTTAGCCACAGAAAATGTCAAGAATTGCTTACATATGATCTCACCAATCCTTGCCGTCACCATGTCAACAAATTGTTTTATGGAATCTGTAATGGTGATCCAAGCTTGCCAGTCTTTCCAGTAGTTGTTCCTCTATTTGTCGAAAAACACTTTTCCGGATCTGTCGGTTTTAACTACCGCGCGAGGCCTGGACTGGAACACTAGTATTTTATACTCTTCAGCGGATCTTTCAGTTGCTGTAACTGTCGCTGTATTGTAGAGTGACCCATCTCTTCTCCAACTTGCAGTTATTCCCAACCACATCAGCTCTTGATCAAATTCTGTGAATAGACGATAAGATTCTGAGAACATTCACACAAATCAGGTTTTGTGCACCCCTCTAGTCCCCATTATTTTTAATTAGCTACTTTTAAGTAGCGACGTGCGACATAAGGGCTGCGACTTTTGGGAGCTTCGTAAATAAAAAAGAAAATTGGTTAACATTTTAATACTTCATCAGGTTCTGAATGAGACTGATACCTTTGCAAAAAGGGCGCCTAAGCATTTCTTGTAAATTAATCTTTTATTCACAGCAGTGTTAGTTTATTTTGATTTTAATTTTCTTGGAGATACTAGCCTAGTTAATTTTTAGCGACTCAATATCTAAGATAAAATAAAGTTTTATGTATGTATGTCACAATACTTTGTACATCATTAGCCTCGTACTCAGGATTTTGCACAAGAATGCGAGGCTAAGGAAGTCTAAATATTGTTATTCAAACTTAGGCGCCATTTATACAAAGGGTCTATCAAGCAATCTGATCAACCTCATTAATATAGTTCATCAGGTGTAAACAAAAGAAAACGGCAACCTTGACCATTATAGCAAGAGATTAAACTTATTTCATCTTTTTGGTTATTTTTTTTTTCTTAAATATTTGAAAGCACTCCAGAAGCCTACCTTAACCACTAACTCTCCTTCATCCACGCATAGGATGCAGTTTGGATTTCCAGCGGAGTGTGAAGTGAATTCCACTTTAGAGACTGTAAGTTTTTTTCTAAGGCGTAAAACCGTTGGTAAATTTTCCCATTGGAACTCCCAGTCTGAAAAAAAAATGATGGAAGCTCCTTGGGATTTAAAAAGGACAACTCTAAAGGGTAATTATGTAATGCATTCATTTTTCGGGCATGGCTAGAGTTCATCTTTCTCCCGTTTATTAATGCGGAATTTTCTTCTTTATGCTGTGGTTACAACATGAAGAAAAATTATAACATTTCGCACCAAACACGACCTAGTGAATGATAGCCACTTGGAGGAGCGAAGTAAAAAGCTATATTACTTTAAAAAATTTCGGACCTTAAAATTGGGATGTCTTATTCCAATAATCAGATGAAGGCTTTCCACTCGTCTTTGCTCAGAATGTTCTTTCTTTTCTTTTTCAAAGAGATCTTATTTTTTAAAGAACTTGAGCCAGCTTTCATGGTCAACGTCAAAATTGAAAAGTTGATGCTTTATTAATTTACTCTAGCTTACAGTTATAGGATATATTGCTAAGTATTTGCTTAATCTGGGATCCAGACCACTCACCACTATTATACAGTCCGGCACAGTTATCAAATTTGATAACCCCATGACGTCACAACATGGTGGCAATTCATAACTCGGTGAATTTACCGATAACATCAACTTTGTTCGTTCAATCTCCGGTTGTGTTCGTGTTGTATACCCATAGTTCCACGCGATTAACTTAAGAGGAAAACAAACTTCACGGGTGCACAAAATGGCGGCTGTTGGTTGAGTGATTGTGCAAGTTTTTGCTCGATGATTAGGGAAGACTGCCCAAAGATGACAATTTATTTCAGGTATGTTGGAACTCTTTGCCGTCAATTTTAAGGCTGTTAGGCATTTTTGTGGAACACGTAGAAAATATGCCTTGTTCTTCAGTTATTTTTCTTTCGATTCATCGCTTACTCATCTAAGAGCATAAAGAATTGTACGAGGGCACTGTGTTTTTTTTTAATTTTCTGTCTGATTCCGTTACTGACCGCCATGTTTAATTTCTCGTGATGGACAAAGCACTGACCCCCAGTCCATGGACTACCCCAATGGACTACCTAAATGGACTACCCTAAAATGGACTAGCCTTAAAAATAATGTTCCAAATAAGTAATATTTGTTGTTCTTAGCTGCTGGTATACTTAAATTACACTTATATACATGTAACTTCTGGTTATGTTCATCCTGTACAGCCTCTAGCCATCATTTTGAATAATTTTACCTAAAATAAACAACTGCTGAACACAAAATGGTGTGAAAAGTGTAGAAACGCAAACCAGATTTCATCATTACATTGTCACTGGCTGTTTTAAATATGAGGTAAACATAATAACTTCAAGTAAATGTCACAGAGTGATTTTCAGTTTTACTCCATGCCATTCAGTCAGCCACTACACTGCTTTAGCTAAAAGATGATATGACAGGAGATAACAAGAGTAATGGCTGAATAGTTAACCCTTCCAGGAACCACGATAAATTGACAAGGTATTCAGAACATTTAGATCTTTTCCGTACATTAATACCCCTTAATTGTTCCAGAATAATTTGCAAGAGAACAGCCTGAATCTGAAACGTTTAAAATGCATTTGAGAAAACACTGGTTGCTGGTGTAAAATAATTTAGTGGAATTTAAGCCATTTGCAGTGGCAGGTCCGATCCAAGGGTCATTCAAAAGGCATTCAAAAGCAGAAGGGGAAATTTGGTCCTTACAATAATTTCAACTGTGAAGTAGGGTGCAGTGGGTGCTGCAATATTAGAACTGGTTCTATCTGTCATCTACGGATGACCGATATCGAGAGCATCATGACCATATTTGGATAGTGTTACAATTTGTTGAATAATAAAATGTGATACACTGTGCGTTGTCGTTTTAATTTTAGAATAATTTTCAGTAGCTTGCTGTAAGTAACTTTGCAATATTTTGGTTTTTGCATTACTTCACTTGTCCAAAATCTAGCACATAATTTTCTTACTCAATAAGCCTGAGAGGAATAATTACCGTATTTCAACGAATAATAGCCGTCCCTCGATTAATCGCCTCCTTCGAATAATCGCCCCCCTTTGACTGAAATAATTGAAATAGTCGCCTCCCTCGAATAATCACTCCCGCCCCTCCCCTTCGCCATTTTTTTTCTTTTTTTTTATCCCCTCCCACTGAAGTTAAAAATCGCCTATGTCAAAATTTTATTAGAACCGTGTTGACAGAAGGGATTTAATGTCAATTCTTAGTGTGCAAAATATGAAAACAATCTAACGACTGGATTTTTTTTAAATAAAAAAAAAACATTATTTAAGCCTTGTTTTTAATCAGCCCCGTTGCCATGGCAACAGCACACACCCTAGTCAAAATGCGAGAATAAATACTTCTGTAATTAACCTTGACTCTTGCAAAAAATGGGCATAGGCACTTGAAAACTGTGTTCGGCCACCTTAAGAGGTAAATACATGTATGTATAATGTCATTAGGAAAATTAAGTTATATTATTTCTTCTTTGTAAAGTTTTATATTCTTTAGCTCTGCCCAGTTTGTGCAATTTACATTGTGCACTGAACCATCATTGCTGTAGGATAGATACTGCAGGAAACAATTTATATCTATATATATGTTGTGGGTCAATTTGTTTTTTAAGTCAGAATGATTCCAACTTAGATTAATTTGTTTCAACCACGGTTAAATTTTTCATATCAGTTTAATTTTTTTCAGTTCACTTTTTGGGGATGGGGGTTATTAAAAAAAATTACATGTACACCCCTTACACCCTTAAGTCTCTAACCCTAACCTACCCTGCCAGGATCTCATACATGTACCAACCCTAACCCTAACCCTAACTTTACCCTGAACCAACCCTTCCCCGATCTGTTTTTAAATTTTGCACACACCTAGATTTGAACACCAGAGCTCTGACTTTGTAGTCTGCCTTCATCTCCACTAGGCCACACAAGCAATTCTTGCTAATTTGCTCATATTTGTCGGTCTAATAACCAGGTTATCGGACTCGGACTCACCTGTCCCCTTTGATACAGATTAACTTAGGTTGGAATCATTCTGACTTAAAGTATAAATTAACCTATAGTGTACCACATATAATTATGTAATGGTTCTTCACCGCAAGTGGAGCATTATCTTTGCTTTCTGGTCAACATTGAAACATGCCACGTGCATGCTTCGTGGGCCAATCGCCTAGCCAGGTGGGTGGGCGTATCACTTCTGGCCGCTGGGACTGTGCTGTAGTCAACCTTGGGCATGTTTTTGCGAATACGCATGGATATATAAAAGTTTAGTAGTGGTGCCTCAGCTAACAGAGGCGTCAGAAAGCTAGGAGACCCCATAAAGATTTGCAGTCCAAACCTTGGCATTGCAAACTAAAAGACTGGTTAATAGATATTGCCAAAAGACAGACAACTTCTGGCTGGATTAAAAATGTTTAACGAAAGTACTTAATAGGAGTGTGTTTTAAATATTTTGGTTAAATGGTTGCAACCTTCTTTGTCTTAATTATAATTTGCAATCTGCTTATGAGATTTCATTTCAAACATTAAGTTATATTTTCATGCACCAGTTTGGAGGTACTTTCTTTTGATTTTTCAGCTGTTTGTGTACATTGGTAAATTTGTGCACATTAAATTTGTTAAGTGTCTCTATTTTCTGTTTGATCTGAATTGTGCTCACCATCTTTTTAACTCAAGATATAACTTTTTTTCATCCACCTGTTGCCATTCACTGTAAACAAGTCCCATGTCAAGATGTATCGACAGTTCTTTTCGACCAGTTCTCTAACCAATACAATTTAAAGACAGCAAATTAAATTAATAATTAGTTTGTTTGGTTTACTCGCCTGACCTTTGTTGGGTATCAATGCTCTTGCTAAAATGAATGTATTTATTTAGTTGAGCATAAGTGTACTCCTAACAAATTTAATGCAATGATTTCTTCTTTCTTCTTATTGGGGTTATTTGGTTATCTTATCAAGTCACTGCCAATGACCAACTGACCGACCAACCGAGTGGCTGGCTGGCTGTGAGGAAACTAAAGTTTGTCCCTTTTTGATAATTTTTCCCTTGTGTATAATTTGTAGGTATTTGTTAGACAGCCAGGACCAGCATGTTTCCCTAGGCGGTTCGAACCTCGTGAATATGGATGGAATCCTGAAGGACAACAGAAGGAATATGCTATTTGAGTACTTTATGGAAGGGGCATCGAGATCTGATGTACCTATTTCAGTGGTTCATACTACATACCGAGGGAGAGAGAGCCCAGGAAGAGGACATAAACAACGCTTCCAAAAACGCCTGTTAATGTTTAAGAAAATAAATATCTTCTATGGAGTTCAATTTGCTGTTTCTCTGTTTTTTTTTGAACGACTGCCGCTCACAAAATTCCGATCGGATAAAAAAATCCGTACCGTATTCGAGCACTCGAGGTTTATTTTCGCTTCGACGCTCTCCGTCGATAGAAATGCGATCAAGCTTTTCCAATTTGTTATGAATAAAGACTGGCTCTTATTCTTTTACCCAGGGCAAAATTTCTACTTCTCTATCTATTCCTATTCGAAACCTTACTTGTGTTTAACCGTACAAAAAAAAACGGAATCAAATGTTGAATTTTTAGCCGCGCCGAGACGTTTTCGCACACAAGTAGCCGCCATATTGAAAAGGAGATGGTTGCTATGATAGCGTGTCACGTGAACTTAAACTTGGAGTCTGATTGGCTAATAAGTTGTTTTGGTCCAGGTTATCAAATTTGATAACTGTGCCGGACTGATGGCGTATGCTAACTTGCCACAATGGGCTTTTTTACACAGATGAAGGGCTCTGCCCGAAACGTTTGTATATTTTTTAATGTTCATTGACACTTCTAAGCGTTTTTCATTAACATTTTACAAATATTGCTTATATCATGATTAAATATACATCTTTCAAATTAACTTTTAGGATTTTAAAATCATTACCAGTTAAAAGTCGGAATATTTAGCACAAAATTTGACTCTACTGAAACTGGCGCTGTCATGCCACGAATTAACAAGTCATAGCTCTGGCATGAACTTTGACACTACGATGTTGCCATCTGTAAAACCTCGGTTGTCGATGAAAAACGCTGGTTTTAGCAATTGACAGGTTGAAAGTCAGCCAGTGAAACTGTTCATTTAATTAAGGTACATATATTAAAGTGACAGCGACGAACGCACTCTCATAATCCTTGATTACTACTAGTTACTAGTCTATACGTGTCTCATTATTAAAGGGGCTCAGTCACGGCATCTTGAGTTATTTTGAACATCGAAAAAAATAACCGTTAAATTGAAGGAAACCTAGAAATAACACTTTGTAAAGATAGAAAAACATCAAAGAGACGATAATAAACCATAAAGGAACTAGGATGGTTAAGGATGGAGAAGATTGACGCGGATTGCAAACAACGAATTTGAAAAGTTTTGCTAAGCTTTTCAAACGTGACTGAGCCCCTTTTAGATTCAATCAAAATGCGGCAGTAATGATCCAGAACGTACACAAAGGATGGTTTTTGAAGCGATGACGTAGTCGTCGCTTAATGCTGGCGCGCAGCATTCCTTTGGATAGTGATTTCGCACTTTTTTCGCACGGCGCATATGTCGCGCACGATTTATTCCTCGGTGGTTGGTTTCGGAGAGTTAGAAACTTGACCATTACGGCCGTCGTTTGCAGTTTGTAGGATCCGCAGAGAGCCTTCAATTTCAGCATTCAAACAAAGACTTTGAATGGATTGTGCTTTATCCATTATCGGACAAATTTGTGTTCAAGGACAAAACTCATAATAAGAACATATCGTCCACCGTGTTAGCTGGACAAAAAGTTGAAATTTGACGGCCAAAATAGCGGAAATTGATGCGTGACCACGCTAAGTTGATCACTTTGCTGTCGTCACCGCTCGGTCGAGACTGTTAGGGCAAGAAATTATCGTTATCTTGGGTTGATGTTATTCACCTTTTTGCTGCTCAATCCGCGTGACCTTGGGCAGCCCTAAGAAGATAAAAATAGCGGACAAGTCCAAAGACGAAATTGCAGAGTAATGTTCAAGCTACAGTTCAGGGAAAATTTATTGCCCTCCAACCGTGAGGTGATACTAGTAATTGACCGCGTTCCCAGTCGCGACCGAGAGGTGACGACAGCAGAGCTGAATAACAACTGCGCCTAACACTAATTTGCATGGGTAGACTGGGGATGACAACGTGAAACTACAGCAACATATAAGTAAAATGGCGGAGTTTTTGAAAAAAAGAAAAGCGCCGAGGGGTTTTACTTCACTGATAAGGCTTAAGCCCTGGTCAAACGGCGCATGATAGTCGATGATAGTTGATTCTCTGCTAACTATCATCAACTATCACCAATTAAATTCCTGGGAAGACTAAACAAGGGACATTTACGGTTTCTTGGCTTAAAAAAGTTGAAATTACTGAAAAAATGATGCGCGCGCGTGTACGACTTCAATTTTAATTGCCAACTCAATCCGGGCGATCTTTTTAAGGTCCAAAGTTTAATAATACGTCGAGAAATAATTGGAAACCGTTTTTTTGAACTAAACTTTAGTAAGAATTCTACTAAAACAATTAGATTATTCGCTCTCGATTTCTATGAGGAGATAGTTGATTCGGCCTTCGGCCTCATCAACTATCACCTCATACAAATCTCGAGCTTAAAATCTAATTGTTAAATGGTCATGATGCTCTCGATATCTGTCATCCGTAGGTAACAGATATTTAGTAAATAAACCCCTTCAGGCGGCTGGTACGTCGGCTGATAATGTCCGCGGCTGAGATATTGTCCGAAAAATGAACATTTGGCCGAGAAGCGAAGCTTCGAGGGCAAATGTGGAATTTTGAGGTCACTCGTTTGGTCACTTTTGCCAAAGATCTGCATCACCGTAGTCTCCTTCGCAGCCGCTCGGGCCGGAGTCACGTAACGCTCCCGCCCCCACGTGTGGGGCGGGAGCTTGGGGGCGGGAGCGTTACGTGACTCTGGCCCGAGCGGCTGCCAAGGAGACTAGCATCACCGGCTGTAGCGTTGCACTTTCGTCCTGCGTGGCAGACATGTCTAATTAACAATTGGTTCATGCTTTAGCGTGCACTACCGAGTTATGGAGCACGCGGGAAGTTTGGAGAGCACGAAAGAAGCGTAAGAGTTGCCCGAGGCGATAGCCGAGGGCAACTCTAGCTTCTTGAGTGCTCTCCAAACTTCCCAAGTGCTCCATAACTCGATAGTTCACAGCTAAAAGCATGAACCAATTGTTTTATAACATAGCCGGTGGAATTGTGCATAAAATCCTGAAAATCGACGCGAAAAAAATACAACTGAACAATATCAGAAGTGATTGTTCGCGGTAAGCGAAATATTAAGCAAAATAGGAATTGGCTTTATTTCAATTTTTCTGTTGAAAGCTCGAGGTTTATATTTAACAATTTTATAACGGTAAAACTAAAGCTTACCTTTAAAGGTTGAAACAGACCAGTTTGTAATTTGTTTGGTTTTACCAGATTGTCTTTCGGACAGTGAAGCGAATCGTGACGGCGCTGATGCCGAGTTTCCTTTTCCGTTTTTTTCTCTTTTTCTGCCTCATTTAAGAACTCTAGCTCACTAGAAAAGGCCGGAAAATTGTGTTTGTTTTGGGACTAGTGGACCGAGTCTCTGTATCCATCATTGTAGCGAAATATAATATTTTTCCCCGCGCTGACAATGGCCGCTCGCTCGAAAAAGAATTCTGACAAAGCGATTTGCTGACGCCATCAGCGAGCACTGTCGAGATTTGGAGCACGCTTACATATACTGAATTTGATTGCGTGACTCTGCTAGCTATGTTATAACACCTTTTGACCAATTGTATGTGTTGTTGTTTCTTCCAATGAAAATGCGTTGTGACCGTGTCTTCTGAGATTGTTTTACCAGGAGTTTGCCACGTGAAGGGCTCGAAATCCCAGCGATTGTGATTTTTAAAATTTGTGAGGATGTTTGCTGGACCTTTCTACAGTTCTTTTTGCATGTTTACAGCTGCCTTTGAAGCTTAATATTATTGGTAAGAAACTTTGATAAGGGTAATGTATTGTATAATGTTGTTTGTAGTAAAAGAGTGAGTATTTAATAGCTAAGTTTACGAAGCCATATTCAAAATTTTCGACCGATCAGGTGTCCATGTTCATCAGCAATCTAAGTGTTATTGATCGTGTTGATTTCATGCGGCACGATCTAAGCTATAGTTTGTATAGTCCCTTGTATAGTCCACACT
>JAHPZR010025629.1:0-32500 GCA_019787425.1 Platygyra sinensis
AGAGAGAGAGAGAGAGTAGAGTAGAGTAGAGTAGAGCAGAGCAGAGCAGAGCAGAGAAGAGCAGTGTAGAGTAGAGTATAGTACAGTAGAGTAAAGTAGAGTACAGTAGAGTAGAGTACAGTAGAGTAGAGTAGAGTAGAGTACAGTAGAGTAGAGTAGAGTATAGTACAGTTAAGTACAGTAGAGTACAGTACAGTAGAGTACAGTACAGTACAGTAGAGAACAGTATAGTAGAGTAGAGTAGAGTAGAGTAGAGTAGAGTGGAGTAGAGCAGAGTACAGTACAGCAGATTAGAGTAGAGTAGATTAGAGTAGAATAGAGTAGAGCAGAGTAGAGTAGAGTAGATTAGAGTATAGTAGAGTAGATTAGAGTATAGTAGAGTATAGTAGAGTACAGTAGAGTACAGTACAGTAGCAGTCTGTAGAGGCCCAAAAACTCTACGCTTTTTTTCAATCATATTTTGGGACACATTTGACCCAAACCTCTGCGAATGATCTCATCATCAGCCAATTACAGGCCATTTTTCAGCTCTTTTCCTCATACCTTCTCTCAGGAGAGTTTTGTCTAGTTAGCAAATTAAATATTCAACCGGACTTTGAATTACGCAACTTGTACTGTTCACTTTCGCTGTGTGACAAATAAGAGCAATCATGCGATAAAATATAGTTTGTGTTGATGAAGTGATGTGGTGTCTACAGTAATCCATGAATCATCAGGGACTGCTTTAGAATGTGCACTGTGCTTCATCTTGGAACATATGTAAATATTTATTCGTTTGAAAGGTCAATGAACCTTCACGGGTATTTCTTCCTTCAAGCTAGGTAAACAAAAATCTCTGATTACAAGTCACGCTTAACCCATGCTATGCAAAGAATGTGGCAGCGAGAGTCACGTTTCGCGTAATGAAATTCAGTCATTATGTAACAGTAGATGACGGTGGTAACTACATGTATGTCACGTTTAACGAGCTGAACACTCGCATAAAGATTAAAAAATAATAAAAGAGGGCGGTTCTTGTTAATTTGAAACTTACTTTAACAAGTCATTTGGGACAAAAAAAAAGTACAAATGCAAATTTACATTAATTACAATGGGAAATTTCACTTAAGGGCCACAAAATAATTGCCTGGATATTCTCCAGTTTTGACTACATCGAAGTGACATGCTTGGACCAGTTGCAAGTTGTTGGATTACAGTGTATATACAGGATCATAATTATTACAATTACTACATGTACCTCCTGAAAGACTGAGCCAACTTCGCAAACAATACACTGATCTTTGTCTCCAGAACAGACATGTTGATCAGACAGGAAGTAGTCTCTAAGTAATGGAGTGTGGGTTAATGCCTGGATTATACAGTTCATAAAACATGTATTTCCAAGGTTGATCAGACCTCTAAGACCTGCGATAAAAGACATATTGCATTAGATTACAAATTTTTAATGATCACTATACAAGATCCTATAGCAAGTTAAGCTCTAAAAAAAAACTTGTGAGGAGCCTGGGTTTGGGCTTGGCCAAGATCATTTTGCTGAGTTCTGCCGAGTCCACAATGATCTTTACAGTGCTCAGCAGGTGATCACCCTTATCAATGCTTGAACCCAGATTACCTTATCAAATTGAAGCATGCAATTTGCCAACTATAAGCCACCACATATATTTCTCGTTTCTTTTTTCAGCACTGTCAGTCTGCAGCTTAGGCTCACTAAAAAGCAGTGCATTGTGTGTTCCAGAAAATATCCAAACCCCTAGGATAGGGCTGTCGTTAGAATTCGAGTCAGCTGTAGCCAAGTGAATTGTGTCTCCAAATATAGTCCAGCTCACCCATAACATCAAAGCCCCATCAAAAGTACTCAGCCATAATTGAACAGGTGCATGGAAAAGTCACATCTGATACAATGCAAGATTCTCCTAGCAAATTGCCTTTCACTTTCTTGTACAGAAAAAGAGAATTTCACATGAGATCAAGAGTCACTTTGGGCTTTTTTCCACACACCCTTCAACTGGTGTTACTGGTAACAGCCCTTAGCCCTATCCCTAGAGTAGACTTAAGTTTCAAGTCTCAAAATTGACCTGACCAGTCTCAAGAACACTATCAACCACATAAATTTCAAGGTTAGCACCATTTTACAAACCTATAAAGGAATTTGTTTCTAGCTTGATCCTTTTCTTGTTTTCTCTAAGAAGTTGGAGTTCAGCTTTACTTGGTTCCCATGGAACATACTTTAAACGACCATTTCCTGTGTGTACAATGCAAGTACATCATTGAGGAACATTCAAAGGGAAAAAGACTCAAAATACATCTAGTTTGATAACCAGAAACTTAAAAGTCTCAAAATATCGCTGAAGGGCTCTTCAAAATTGTCAACATTAACAGCCGGACCTTCACTAACGGACACCTCCCGTAAGCGGACACTAATCTGCGGTCCTGGCGATTTCTCCTCTCCAACACTACATGCTAAAGCTCCCGTAATAAGTGGACATGCACAGCTCTATTTGGGGTCCGCAGGGTTTAAGAAACCCCCCATAATTATAAGAGGACAGTGAACAATATCAAGAAAATTCTAACGAACTAGTTATGGATGGTCTGATCATATACTGGGGACGTGTCCCGGGGGAGGTACTCCCGCGAATTTTGGATAGGGGTGTACCGCGAAGGTTCTTGAACCCTATCCCTATTTAAGGGCTATGAAAGAGAAAACTGACACCTTTTTTAAGGGCCAAACATTCGTTTAAGCGGGCGTTTTCACACTCCAGTATAAGATAATACAATTTAGCTACCCTATCTAAGGACCACACCAGAACCACAGTAACAAAAGGGTCAAAAAAGATACCCTATTTAAGGACCGAGAACCTCAAAAACCATACCCTATTCCGCGCGGCACGTACCGATATAGCCCATATATGGGAGTAACCCCCTGGGGGACGTGTTCGAGTCTGAACAGTACACTGCATATCAAGGTAAGTTTTCTTTTCATTACCGTATATCAAAGTTTTAACTTTCATCTCTTCAATTCGAGCCAGTCGCACGGAAATTTGTCTCCTCGCAAAGCAATTCTAAACCTTATCCTGTTCCTCTGTTTCAGAGTTCGCCAACTACTTTGGTAACGAGTAACATAAGTAACTTTCTGTTAAGATAGGGGAACCACAAAAGCAGACACTGATCGATAGTTTATTTTTACCTACATGAGCGGGACACTTCAGTTGCGTTTGAAAATGGCAACAGCCGTGAGTCGTGCAAATGTGCATTAGTACTTCTTCTCCTCTGTTCCTGTTCTCTTCACCTCCAAAAACGGTGGCGATTGCCGGAGTATGTTATCGCTTACATGCATTAAGCTACAAGCCTTTTATTATTGACCTATCCAGGTAGTGTTTTTAAAATTAGTCTTAAATTTATGTAATAGATAAGAAAAGGAAGATCCTGCAACCCTGCATGTAATGGATAGTACAATTACATCGTGTAAACTGTAACGCAAGCTTGTACAAACAGCATCGGAGTGAAGCCGGATCTTGGTTAGATCAGGATCAGCAGTGAAAAATAAACTATAAAACCAACTCAAAGGCTGACGGGAAGCCTAAAAGTGTTAGATTTTATTTTAATACCCAACATTTCGGTTGGGCATTAAATTTAACTTTTTTAGCCGTCCGGTCAGCCTTTCAATTGGTTTATAGTACAATTTCAAGTGGTATTGAGTACCTGATCTGATACAATATATGCCCTCTTGCAATTGTGCATTTTTTTTTCACCCTCCGGTAAGCGCACACCTCCCGTAATTGGACAATTACCCTTGGTCCCGGGGGTGTCTGCTCACCGCGTACCGGGACGTTCGACTGTTTACAGGTCTTTACAGACAAAAAGCCAAAAAAAATACCCGCCTGTCAATTCAAACTTCGCGGGCAATATGACTTCCATATATGGTCTCCAATTGTCTCGTTTGACCAATGACATTTGTAGATTTCCATTCCGGCTTCTTACATATGCGCTGTTGGTTTGTTTTCTGCGCACATCGCACATGTTCCTTTGTAGGGGGAAATGTTTTTGATTTAAGAGTTTGGCTATTTTCCTCGTGTCTATGATTGATCTCCGGATTCGTTCGACGCGAAAACGCAGGATGTGCTCCTGCCCGCACCTGAGAGACTTTAAAAAGGCCGATGGCTTGAAAGTCTTTCGTAAAGTTCACGCACATTTCGTCTGCTGCGGTTCGCGTGAAGCAAGGAAGCGAAAGGTATACACTCTGTAAATTTTCTCGATGAAGGTTTACCGGCCTGAAAATTCGTCATTTCGATTTTATGTTCATGTTGTTAATTTTTAGGCCAGCTTGTGCCATTGTCATGAATGTGGAACGTACTCCAGCCGTCTTCACTCGTGCCTTTTGTGCGTCTATTTTGGTTGCTATACCGGAAACCGGCACATTCACCATCACGCACAATCAACTGGACACTCTCTAGGTACGGAACTTGGAAAGACTTTTCGAAATATTTCGGCTCTATATGCTATCAGCTGTTGCTTTCACATTTCTATTGTTTTCCTCTGCTGTTTTAGCTCTGGACCTAACGCATGGCGTAGTTTATTGCTTCGTGTGCAGAGACAATGTTTACGATATCGATCTGGAGAAAGTTGGTGTGGAGCAATCCGTTAGAGCTTGGAAGACTTTAGGTAAGTAAAAACGCCAATCGCCTCAAGAGAAATGCCTTTTATCATATACGTGGCAAGGCTTGAAGAGTTTAAATGCCGGGTGATTAACGTCAAGATCTGCAAAGAAATGATTATAATTGTAGTTGGTGGAGTCACGGATAATGTACATGCAACGACAAGATAATTGTACATTTCGACACATCCCATCTTTCAGTCGTTTGTTTGAAGCATGTCGCATCGTAACTTGGGCTAGTGTATCTTGAGAGGTGATTCAACATTTCACTTTACCCAGCTAGCAGTTACAATCAAGCGAACGAGAAAAAATATTGGGGTTCGCAAAGGTTATGCATACACTTCTTATGGAATTACTGCTTTCTCTCGTAGTTCACTTCAAATTATCCAGCATTCAAAGAAACTTGCAAGGTCCTATATTTTCAATGTGTTTTAATTATGACCAAACATAATAATCAAACAGCAAATATCCTAACGGCCAGAACGTACAACTTTGAGTCAAACGTTTCGTAACCGACGGGGCAAAAAAACCTGCGAATTCCTGTGGAATTCGCTGAGCAGATTTTGAAAACAAACATATACAAATGTGAATAATTTCGATACCATTTGAGCTACAATTTAGATGCGTTTTATGTGATCAAGAAAAGTTTCAACACGTTTGAAATTGTTCTTGTCCCTCAGAAAAAAAATCCTGTTTAACTGAATTGGAGCACTTTGTTGACGTTGATCAATTTTGACCTTGACCTTGGTATAAATGCCTTTGAAAAGAACTTCACGTATCTGTTGCTTCACGTCTAGTGCAACGTGTTCATGCATCACTTGTTTTTCAGTGTCAATGCAAAGGTGTTGCCAATGGCCCATGACAATTTTCTGTTGTCCTGCCAGAATTCAAAATAAAAATAACTGGTGTTTTACACCTTTCTTCTTTCCTTTTAATATTAAGTCAAATATCTGGGAATGTGACTTTGAAGTTTTAGCGAGACCCAGACCCGTTCTTGTGATATGTCACCCCATTGTCAGAGTGGAAAAATGCAACAACCTTGCATGAGGTCTTGCCATGTACAACTTTTTAAGTCAGATAAGGTGGTAGGAATTTCGTCCATCATATAAGAAAAAATGGTTAAACTTTTCCAATTTTCCTAGTAAGTAGCAACATTTTCTCATCCCTAATGTAAGCTGATGTAAAGTTTTCAAGGGGGAATCTTTTTTTTCTGACAAAATTAACATGAGGTTTGCAAACCCTTTATTCCCCTGTGTCAAAGGCACATTTCTTCATCTACAAATCACCTTTTTGTACTCAATCCAAAAAAGCACACAAGTAATGTAACATGTATTTAACAATTAGATTATGAGCTCGAGATTTATATGAGGTGATGGTTGATGAGGCCGAAGGCCGAATCAACTATCACCTCATAGAAATCGAGAGCGAATAATCTAATTGTTTTAGTAGAATTCTTTTCTTTAATTCAAATAACGGATTCCAATTATTTCTTTTCTTATTATTAAACTTTGCGCCTTTAAAAGATCGATCGGATTGAATTGGCATTTAACATTGAAGTGTGTATGCGTGCGTATCATTTTTTTCGATAATTTCAACTTTTTTTTAAGTCAAGAAATTGCAAATGTCCTTTGTTTAGTCTTCTCAGGATTTTAATTATCCATTTTCATCAAAATTTTCCTCCAAAACTTTAGCAAAACGAAAAAACGTCGCTATTTCGTAGACGAGTTCCAGCCACTGCACACTAATGGCTGATAGTGTGCAATGGCTCAGCCAATCAGATCACAGCATTTGCATTAGTATACTAGTTGAATTCTACTAAATGTTATTAGACATTTTGTTGTGTAGTATTGCTGAGTATTTTGATGAGCCCTACAGGCTCGTCATAATACAAACGAGGAAAAATTCTCAGCGATACTACACAACAAAACATCTAATAAGAGATTTATTATCGAACACGCTAAAGTTTTATGTTCGTGCAGGAGAATTTTGTGGATATTTATTTATGAGGAATACGTGACAGAAGTATGTGAAGCGGAACAGAATTGGCGTGGGAAATCCAGCTAACTGATTGGTCAACAGCAAACAGACTTGTCTAATTGGTCTTCTGGAGTACAAATACTGCATGATATTTGTACTCTTTTTGGGTGTTATTTGTACTGTGCAAGGTGCAGTTGAATAATAAATAAGAGAGCCTTATAACAGACAGGGCAAGCCTTGTTTGCTTATCAGTGAAATGTCGACAAAAATTCATGCTTGTTCAAGTACAAAAGAAATCAACTGAGCAACATCTCAGTGGTCCTTATTGTATTCTGCTGTTTCTCCACGTTGAGTTATAAAAGCTCATTATTATTGAATTCTGCATTCTTTAGGGATGTGTAGAAAGCTGTACAGTGTGTTTTTCTGCTCTGAAGAGTCCATTCAGTAAACGCCATGTTGCTTGTTGTTAACCTAGATGTATTTTGAGTCTTTTTCCCTTTGAATGTTCCTCAATGATGTACTTGCATTGTACACACAGGAAATGGTCGTTTAAAGTATGTTCCATGGGAACCAAGTAAAGCTGAACTCCAACTTCTTAGAGAAAACAAGAAAAGGATCAAGCTAGAAACAAATTCCTTTATAGGTTTGTAAAATGGTGCTAACCTTGAAATTTATGTGGTTGATAGTGTTCTTGAGACTGGTCAGGTCAATTTTGAGACTTGAAACTTAAGTCTACTCTAGGGATAGGGCTAAGGGCTGTTACCAGTAACACCAGTTGAAGGGTGTGTGGAAAAAAGCCCAAAGTGACTCTTGATCTCATGTGAAATTCTCTTTTTCTGTACAAGAAAGTGAAAGGCAATTTGCTAGGAGAATCTTGCATTGTATCAGATGTGACTTTTCCATGCACCTGTTCAATTATGGCTGAGTACTTTTGATGGGGCTTTGATGTTATGGGTGAGCTGGACTATATTTGGAGACACAATTCACTTGGCTACAGCTGACTCGAATTCTAACGACAGCCCTATCCTAGGGGTTTGGATATTTTCTGGAACACACAATGCACTGCTTTTTAGTGAGCCTAAGCTGCAGACTGACAGTGCTGAAAAAAGAAACGAGAAATATATGTGGTGGCTTATAGTTGGCAAATTGCATGCTTCAATTTGATAAGGTAATCTGGGTTCAAGCATTGATAAGGGTGATCACCTTGCTGAGCACTGTAAAGATCATTGTGGACTCGGCAGAACTCAGCAAAATGATCTTGGCCAAGCCCAAACCCAGGCTCCTCACAAGTTTTTTTTTAGAGCTTAACTTGCTATAGGATCTTGTATAGTGATCATTAAAAATTTGTAATCTAATGCAATATGTCTTTTATCGCAGGTCTTAGAGGTCTGATCAACCTTGGAAATACATGTTTTATGAACTGTATAATCCAGGCATTAACCCACACTCCATTACTTAGAGACTACTTCCTGTCTGATCAACATGTCTGTTCTGGAGACAAAGATCAGTGTATTGTTTGCGAAGTTGGCTCAGTCTTTCAGGAGGTACATGTAGTAATTGTAATAATTATGATCCTGTATATACACTGTAATCCAACAACTTGCAACTGGTCCAAGCATGTCACTTCGATGTAGTCAAAACTGGAGAATATCCAGGCAATTATTTTGTGGCCCTTAAGTGAAATTTCCCATTGTAATTAATGTAAATTTGCATTTGTACTTTTTTTTTGTCCCAAATGACTTGTTAAAGTAAGTTTCAAATTAACAAGAACCGCCCTCTTTTATTATTTTTTAATCTTTATGCGAGTGTTCAGCTCGTTAAACGTGACATACATGTAGTTACCACCGTCATCTACTGTTACATAATGACTGAATTTCATTACGCGAAACGTGACTCTCGCTGCCACATTCTTTGCATAGCATGGGTTAAGCGTGACTTGTAATCAGAGATTTTTGTTTACCTAGCTTGAAGGAAGAAATACCCGTGAAGGTTCATTGACCTTTCAAACGAATAAATATTTACATATGTTCCAAGATGAAGCACAGTGCACATTCTAAAGCAGTCCCTGATGATTCATGGATTACTGTAGACACCACATCACTTCATCAACACAAACTATATTTTATCGCATGATTGCTCTTATTTGTCACACAGCGAAAGTGAACAGTACAAGTTGCGTAATTCAAAGTCCGGTTGAATATTTAATTTGCTAACTAGACAAAACTCTCCTGAGAGAAGGTATGAGGAAAAGAGCTGAAAAATGGCCTGTAATTGGCTGATGATGAGATCATTCGCAGAGGTTTGGGTCAAATGTGTCCCAAAATATGATTGAAAAAAAGCGTAGAGTTTTTGGGCCTCTACAGACTGCTACTGTACTGTACTCTACTGTACTCTACTATACTCTACTATACTCTAATCTACTCTACTATACTCTAATCTACTCTACTCTACTCTGCTCTACTCTATTCTACTCTAATCTACTCTACTCTAATCTGCTGTACTGTACTCTGCTCTACTCCACTCTACTCTACTCTACTCTACTCTACTCTACTATACTGTTCTCTACTGTACTGTACTGTACTCTACTGTACTGTACTCTACTGTACTTAACTGTACTATACTCTACTCTACTCTACTGTACTCTACTCTACTCTACTCTACTGTACTCTACTCTACTGTACTCTACTTTACTCTACTGTACTATACTCTACTCTACACTGCTCTTCTCTGCTCTGCTCTGCTCTGCTCTACTCTACTCTACTCTACTCTACTCTACTCTACTCTACTCTACTCTACTCTACTCTACTCTACTCTACTCTACTCTACTCTACCCTTCTCAGGGGTTTCAATAAAGTTTGAAGTAGGCAGCCAGTTTGAGAAGAGTAGGCGACGGTATTGACAAGGGGCCACAAGGCCCCTTTTGCTAGGGGGGTCTGGGGACATGCCCCCCAGAAAAATTTGAAATCTGGAAGCTCTTTAAACACTTTTTCCAGCGTTCTGGGCATCAAATTGTGTATTAATATAAGTACAATTTCTTAGCGCAATGAGGCATGACCTTAATCTCGAAATTGAGGTAAAAAGTACATCCAAGCCCATCAAAATAATTTTAATTTGTTTGAAAGGATCGTTCTTTAATTACTTCAGTTTAGGCAGAAAGTAGCCGACGTCTCTGATCGAAGAAGCCTACGCTCTTCGTCGGACGTCGGTGCTTATTGAAACCCCTGCCGTCTCTACTGTACTTTACTCTATTCTTCTCTACTGTACTCTACTGTACTCTACTCTGCTCTACTCTGCTCTACTCTACTGGACTCGACTCGACTCGACTCGACTCGATTCGAATCTACTTGAATCTACTTGAATCTAATCTACTCTACTGTACTCTGCTCTACTCTACTCTGCTCGACTCGACTCGACTCTACTCTACCCTACTCTACTCTACTCTACCCTTCTCTATAACTGTACTTTACTCTACTCTGCTCTGCTCTGCTCTGCTCTGCTCTGCTCTGCTCTGCTCTGCTCTGCTCTGCTCTGCTCTGCTCTGCTCTGCTCTGCTCTGCTCTGCTCTGCTCTGCTCTGCTCTGCTCTGCTCTGCTCTGCTCTGCTCTGCTCTACTCTAGAGAACTTTCTTTACCAGATTATCTGGGTAACCTCTCGCGTGAAGGCGTGAGTAGAGTAGAGTAGAGAAGAGTAGAGTAGAGTTAAGATGAGTAGAGTAGAGTAGAAGAACCTCGGACCATTGTAGAAGAGAGTAGAGTTGAGTACACTAGAGTAGAGCAGAGTAGCATGGTATAATTGTTAGAGATGAGTGGAGCAGATTTCTCTTGAGTAGATTTACATAGTACAATACTGAAAGTTTTGTTCCACTCAGATGTACAAGAAGCTGTAGAGGTTGTAGAGGAGCCCAAAAGCTCTACACTTTTCGTCGATCATATTTTTTGCCAGGTATAGTTTGGGTCTGGCTAGGACTGGCAAATGTGTCCCAAAAAATTATCGAAGAAAAGCGTAGAGTTTGTGAACCTCTACAACCTGTACTCCCTCCATATAGCACAGCCTCTCTCCATATTACACTTCCTTCTCAACTCTGTAAGTAAAGAAGCCTTAGAGCATTGTCAAGCCCAACGGAGAGTCTTACTCCTGTTCTACGCTAGTCTACTCTATTCAATGATTCTCTACTCTATGCCACTCTATGCTACTATACTCTACTCTACGCTCCTTTGCGCTACTCTACGCACTTCTACACCTCTACACCTCTACGCCTCTACACCTCTACACCTCTACGCCTCTACACCTCTACGCCTCTACACCTCTACACCTCTACACCTCTACACCTCTATGCCTCTACACCTCTACACCTCTACACCTCTACACCTCTTACGCCTCTAACACCTCTACACCTCAGTGCAAAACTCACATATTCTGCATGAATAGTTAATTCGCTAATGGTGACAAAAACTCCTCCTGAGGGGAGGATATGACAAAAAAAGAGCTTGAGAAATGACCTGTAATTGGCTAATGGATGACATCAATCTGGTGACGACATTTGGCAGAGTGGGATGTTACGGGGTCTGCTCCACCGACAAAACAACAAAAAATTAAACCGAAAGGCGGCGGTCAAGAACTGCCTGGCCTATGGCGTGTGCGGTTAATTAAAAATTATAATAATAGCAACTCGGAGAAGAGTTTTTGCAAGGCAACAAGACACAAAAATGCAGGCCGATGAGAAACAAGTTCTCTATGCAGACAATCACCGGGCATAAAGTGACCCAAAAACATTCACCCTTCATTTACTTTTTGTTGTCTTTCACATTGGCTTTCTGAAGTTTTTGCGACAAAAATATAGAACTTGTCATTCTAAAAAATCATTTTTTTGTGTGTTCAAATTTTGAGTTTCTGGTAGGAAACGACATCACTAAAGTTTTGCGCCCAAATTGTTGTTTAATATAGACCAGTTTCTTATAGTTTCCTAAAGAACTTGTCCAACAACGATCCTGAAACTAAAAATCAATTCTGAAATAGGTTCAGTCTAATAAAACAGTTATTGCTAATTGAAGTTTTGAATGTTCCCACCACTTTTGTTATTTAAAACAACTCAAAATGAGTCGGTAAATTCAAACTTCACTGCACCATAACTTTTGTTTTGGGTGGGGGGGGGGGGACGTTATTTCAGAAATTTTTTCAGTTTCAGGATCTTTGGGGTGACAAAGCTCTTTTAGAAACTGTCATAAAACTGCTTCCCTACTAGTTTTAAAAAACAATTGGTGGCTAACTTTGTGATGTCAATTTTCTTGCCAAAAAGTTTTAGACAAATTTCAAAAACAAAAACAAAAAAGATGATTTGGTTTTTTCAGAATGTATGAGTTCTTTTCTTTATGCAAAATTTTAGGTCACCTGGTCTCAAAAACCAAAAAAGATGAAAAGAAGGTGAGCATTTTTGGGTGTCACTTTAGTGCCCACCATGGATCAGAAACAGGAATGTCTTCACACCTGCCACTCCCATGAAGTATGTCTTATGTTTGTGTTGGAATTGGGTGCTAAGGGCACAGTCCTGAATGATCTCTTCAAAGTAATGTAGATGTACCTTATGGATGAAGACTTTTTAAGATAATAAAGGAAGTGACAGCTGGTAGAAGCAACTTTGATGGATGAAAGAAAACTGTTGATTTTTTCTGTTGCATTTTCAGTTTCTCCTCAGGGCGAAAAGTGACCGACATACCGCCTTTTTCAAAACTTTGCATCTTGTGTGTCGGGACACCGTGCACGCCATGTTGAGCAGGTATGAGCAACAGGGTGTGCACCATGAGTTCGTTCATTGCCGGGCACTTGATGTACTTCATCAGTATTTGCAAGGGTATGTCCATCACATGTAGTCACGTGGAGAGCCCCTTATGGACACGTTGGAAAATCAACTTATACTCTCGCTTAGGGGTATAAATTAGGGATTCTGGGTCTGTTTCTCGAAAACCACTGGATACTCTGTGCTGTAAAGCCATCGTATCTAATCAAAGTGGCTATGAGCCCCTGAACTGTGGAAATGCATCGTCTGTTATAAAGAAGTAATGCTTCTTGTTTAATCATCAAAGCAAGTAATCTCATTTTCATTCTATTTTTGTTGTTCAATATTAGTGACATTTTTCTTTCTCTGTCTTTGCTACCTTTTATATTTTATAGAGAAAAATTAGTGAAAATAGATTTCTACTAAACAGATTTTAAGGGTGAATTTCCTTTTTGGGAAATCCAAGATGAGATTTCTTAAGTTCAAGAATGGATTTATTTTCCATTTGTGTGCTAAAAAAGATCAAATTGAATGCAATATCATTCAGATCATGATGTGTCAAAAGAACTGAAGAATACAAGGATTCTTCAGATCTTTTAGACACCATGATTCAAGTGGTCACAGATTTATTTTTTTAGTGCAAATTTAATTCAATTTTAGATTCAGGAATCCAATATTGGATTTTCCCAAAGTTGCATGTATAGCTAATATCATGGTTTCTTTCAGATGATGCACCAAACAAGGAGATGTTGGCTACCTAATAACCCCAACCGATGTAACTGTATTATGATAGAAATATTTACTGGTGGCCTTCAGTCAGATGTTACGTGCCAAGCATGCAAGTAAGTTTTGTGATTTGCTGGATAAGTTGTCAGTTGCATTGCAGGGTGGACCCCGTTGGTACCCATTTAGGCACCAAGGGTGGGTGTAAGGCACTGTGATAGCAAAGTGTCTTGCCCAAGAACACAACACAATGTCCCTGGCCAAGGGTTGAACCCAGACCACTCGCTCTGGAGTCTAGCGGACTAACAATGAGGCCACTGCACCTCCCACACTCAGTGCATAAAGACAGAGAAAAAATCTAGGCCAATATCCAGTTATCTGGACTTCATTCTGGGTCAATAACCCTTACTCACACCTCTTTATGATACAAATATGAGATCCAGATTGTTCGCCCTAACATTTAAGGAATGACTGTCTTAGAGCAACAATATTCTTGTAAAATTGTATCAATGTTTTTCCTTTTTTCTAAAATTCATTGTCCTCCTAAAGAAGTGTTTCTACCACCATTGATCCCTTCTGGGACATCTCTTTGGACCTTGGAAATGTTGATCATAGCAATGGCAATGGTAGAAGTAGTTCTGGAGCATCTGCTGCATCAACCCCAGATCCCACACCACCAGGTAACATGTTACATGTAGACCATTACTGCTATGCCGCACAAACTAGTCCACATATTTTGTAAACTTCAGTAGTTGACCATGCATGCCATATGTGAACTGTTGTGGTTAACCACCATATGTGAGTGTTTACATTTGTGATGTACTAACAGCCAGATTATGTCGTGAGACTGCAACAATTACCACATTGGGGAGGAGTAACATATTTTCCTAGGGTCTTAAATCATTTAGTCCTTCACCTAATCTTCAACAGAGCTCGGTGCTGCGATCACTGGGGTTGCCAATGTGACCAAAATTTTTCACTGTTGACTAACTTTTCATGCTGTTTACAAAACTACCTTTGCTGTTGACTTAACCAAAAACTTAAGGGCCAGCTGATGCCAAAGTTTTTTCCTGAAAGTCGAGCCCTGCAATGAAGCTGTTTTAGGGCATGCTACATAAAGGCTTGTCTGAAATGGGCTTGGTCACACTATTTATAAGGAAGCAATGTTTTAAATTGTTTTAGACTACAAAGTCATGTAATTTTCAGATCCTTCAGAAAAATCATCAATGGAGCATTGGTAATAAATAAAAAAATGAGAATGCATAAGGTTTGGAAAGATTGAGAGAGACAATAATAGGCTTAGTTTTTCGAGACACAATCCAGTGTGATGCTTTCACAGAAAACAGAACTCCAGACTGTTGGCTTGACTTCTAAGCTGATTTGCTTCTTAACATTTTGCAGATGAAAATGGTCAGCCAGTACCAGAAAGTAGCCATCATGATGAAAGCTTTGTTCCCAAATCTCTTGTAGAGTGCTTGAGAAGGTAATGCTATGGATGTACATCACGGGATGTAGATCGCGGGATGTAGATCACAGGATATAGATCACGGATTGTATATAATTTTAGTTACAGTTTTGGTCATTCTAAGAACTCAAAGGATACTCCAGTTGTCTTACAGTGTATGGTTACAGTGCAGGACTCTGGGCTAAGATGTTGAGGTCTGATCCTAGTCTGACTAGGTTCATTGTGTATGGACTGTTTTTGCATTACATCATCAAATTTTTAAATCCAAAAATAAAGAGCCACCAAAGTTTTTACCTTCATCAGGCATAAGAGATACTAAATTTATATCTGTTTACAACTTTGGTTTGGAAACCAGCGCATTTTGAATTTCAGAGTGATGGTGGTGCATGACATAAAGCGAAGATCATGTTTGTCCAAAAATATGTATTTATCTTTATGACTTTTAGCCCTTTAAGAGGTTGTAGTATTTAGAAAAGTGCTTATTTAACCATTCCTCTTCCTCACTTTGACCATTCCTCCAATCAAGGCTGACAATTTGCTTTAATTTTTATTCTTTTCAGATTTACAAGGCCAGAAAGACTTGGAAGTGAAGCCAAGATAAAGTGTAGTCAGTGTCAAACATATCAGGTAATCCTAAGAGATCCCTGGAGGTTTGTATCTCTGTGGTGTACAGTGAAGCATCAGTTGACTGACTGGAAAGGTTTTACTGTGCCTTAAAATTTTTTGACCAGCATGTACCATGACATGTCTCTGTGGTAACAAGGTTACATGGCAATTTTTTAAAATTTCAGCACTGTATTTGCTTCTTGTTGAGTCACATTTTGCCTGTATTATTCATTGTGTATTGGTTTCCATAGTAACACAACATATTTATATCAAACAGTTGTCAAGAATAGACCCTTCTCCAAAATGGCGGCCAAAAATTCAAATAAGTCAGAATTAAAAATGTATACCAGCGCTAGAAAGAACACCTTTACTTTAGTAACCCTGCAAAGTTTCAGCTTTTCAGGTGTAATAACAGCTGAGAAAATGTAAGTTAAAAGTTGAAAAATTTACAGATGTTTGTATGACTGGAGGTATGCATTATACCCCCAGTCATTCAAATGCCTGTAAATTTTTGAATTTTCAACCTGCATTTTCTCAGCTGATATTACACCTAAAATGCTGAAACTTTGCAGGGTTACCAAAGTAACGGTGTTCTTTCTAGTGCTGGTATACGTTTTTAATTTTAGCTAATATTAACTTATTTGAATTTTTGGCTGCCATTTTGGAGAAGGGTCTATTGTGGATTGTTGTTATATTAACACTTAATATTCTACTTTTTGTTTCCACACAGGAATCTACCAAGCGGTTAACAATGAAGAAGTTACCTATTGTAGTTTGTTTTCATTTCAAGGTAATTATAGACAATTTGAGATGTGATAACTTCTACAATGTGAAAAAGTCATTTTACCCCATAGACTGTTTACACCGTCTCTATTTACCCATGCGAGAGAAAAAGAGAGCGAAGTGAGTGCAAAGCACCTGGGCATGAGGTTGGGTTTGCAAGCGAAGTCAAGTCAGTCAAGTCTTTCATTTTGTGTTAACGTCCAGTTCTCTCGTGATTGTATCCGTGTGTTCAATGATGGTATAAAAATATGAGAAAATAGAGGGCGAACTGTGTATTTACCCCATAACAGAAAAGCACCAGTAGTCATCACTTGTTTTAACCATACACACATTAGAATTAGAAGGTCCCTGGAGGTTGTGGGCCCGGGGGGCTACTTGACAAAGTTTAGTATGGGGAGGCTCCGCCCCGAGGTCCAACCCCTTACCCTTTTACCCCCAGGGTTGTGGGCTTGATTGTTTGCAAGGGTTGTTCTTTACTTGCTCAGTGCCTTTCACAACCCAGCAGTAAAAAAGTGAACTAGCAAATAGTGAGGGCAACGCACATTCTGTTCAGGGGATCAGTAGAAATGCTCTGAGCCACTTCATATTATTGAACCAATTAAGGTGGGCTAATCTCACGGTGCTAGCCAGTCTACAGTAAGTGCAGACATCTTTATTTAAAATAAGGAAAAGGTAGACTGCTTTAATATTTTAGTCTGCCTTGGACTTCTAATCATCCATAACTACAGTTTGAAAGTACTATCTTGTGTTCACCAACAGATGCACTCATGTTTGTATATAGGGAACAGTAACCAGATTGTACTGGTTTGTTTATTACTTGGCTGTTAAATTTGAAATGTATTTCTTATTTTGTTTGGCTGTATTTCAGCGTTTTGAGCATTCAAAGAAATCCAAGAAAATATCCACGTACATTCCTTTTCCTCAGCAATTAGACATGGCGCCATTTATGGCTTCCAGGTATGCAAATTGAGTTCAGTTTTATCACATGAAGTTGTTGTGAGGATATTTTTATTTTGCCTTAAATTAAGGAAGCAACTGAATGAAGAGAACTTCACTGGTTTCTTAACCTGCGATCTAAACTGTACAGGGAGGGAGGGTATGATCTCCGGTTACTGGTTTCTCAATGTTATCAATACAGCCTTTCACTCTGGCGCCGATGTCATCTTACATGTAGAGCTCTTTCAATTGATACATGTTATTTTACGTTTAGTTACTATTTGAAATAGTGGGTAATGATGGTTTGTCTCGGAAACATTGAAAGATCTGAGTCCCATTACTGATTGGTAGTAACATACGAGGGACAGACTGATAGAGAGACAGATAGACAAACAAATAGGCAGACAGGCAGACAGGAAGGCAGGCAGACCCAGGCAGGCAGGCAGGCAGGCAGGCAGGCAGGCAGGCAGGCAGGCAGATCGACCGACCGACCGACCGACCGACAGACAGACAGACAGACCGACAGATCGACCAACAAAAAGACCGACAAGCAGACTAATTTACAGACAGACTATCTGATTGATTGATTTTTGATTGTTTGATCAAATAATTTCTTTCTTTTCTCAGATTAAATGGTAATAGTGATCACGGTCAGTCCACTCTCTCTTGTGACTCGAAGTAAGTTTTTTCATACGTTTATCAGATTCAGGTCAGTCTGGGAGGCAGTTGTGTCCATAAGTAACGTGCGCGATTGCCTGAAGGAAGATATCAAAAACTCGTTTACAAAAATAAACTAGCGACCATTATTTGGTCATCACGCAACGCTAGCTGCAGCCTGCATAGCAGACGCAAGGGGAGGGGAGGGGGTTAGGGAAGGGGACGGGGTTGAGGAAATCGGAAAAAGAAAGGGAGACTTTCTTTTTTCCCCGATTTCCCCAACCCCCTCCCCTCCCCTTGCGCCTGCTACGCAGGCTACGCTAGCTGTTAGAGAAGATTTCTCCCTAGATACTGAAAATATAGCTATACCTGAAATGTTTTCTTTTGTGATAGTGTTTCAAAGTGCATTACTTCGTAATTTCTTTCAAAGCACTTGTTCAAATGCACCTGACTGTTTAGTCACCTCTAAGACCGTCGCTAACCATGTTTTGTCGTTTCAGGTATACATTATTCGCCGTTGTGAATCACAGTGGCACTTTAGAAGTCGGCCATTACACGTCCTTCATTCGTCAACAGCAGCAGGTGCGTATCTGAACTGGAGAGTGTTATATTTCAACTTTTTCTGGCCATTTCAGTGCGAGATTCGTTAACAACACTGACGAGAATATCTTCTAAAAAGTACTTCATAGTACTGCATAGTGCTCGCACATGTTTTTGACTGAGAATAAGAATCGGAAAGGCATGCTACTTACTGGCCTCGCGAGGTTTGAAATATACAGAATTTTTCCCGTTATTTCTGTGCATTTTTTTGCTAATAATCTTGTTTCACGTGTTCTGTCCCTCAGTGGTTCAAATGTGATGACGCGTGGATCACTAAAGCAACTCTGGACGATGTTCTTCAAAGTGAAGGGTAATTGTAATTTTACTAGTATTGTTATTATTTTGTGCTATGATGACTGCAGTAGTCTGAACACTGTGTCAATTACCTTCAGACATCGTTGTTTCCCAAAAGCGTTAAATTTGTTGTTAAGGGGGACTGCCGGAGTGTATGTTATGTACAAAGGGAAACTCAGGGTTCGTACCGGTCATGGAAAACCTGGAAAGTCATGGAATTTTACAATTTCATTTTCCAGGCCTGGAAAGTCCTGAAATTTAGGTGTAGGTCATGGAAAGTCATGGAAAATCAGTATGTTTTCTATGAATGAAAGGCATTAAGATCCAAAGTTGAAAAATTAACTGGCAAGTCCAAAAATCAAATGCAATTTCAGCTGAATAAATGATTGTTTTGACACTACTGCCGGAGGGCAGTAGCTTAACTTAGGTCATGGAATATTTCAAAAAGTCATGGAAAAAGTCATGGAAAGTCATGGAATTTTGATGGGTCATAAGTGTACGAACCCTGAAACTGCTGTTTATCTTCATAATAGTCTTTTTCTGAGTTATCTTATGTGCCTCTGTTTCAAAACGAGTTCTCGCGCAAAACCTTTCATATACACCCTATTCCAAAATGGCCGCAATTTAAGTATTCTTTTGTTCACTTTCAAATTATCCCTTGTTGCCTGGTTTCGGTAGGGGAAAAAATTCTTTTGAATTTCCAGTTAAAGAGCGGGGCAACAAGGGTTAATTTGCAAGAGAACAAAAGAGTACTTAAGTGGCAGCCATTTTGGAATAAGGTGTATGAAAATGAGTTTGATTTGTGTGAAAATGAGCGCTCCAGGGGGACACATTTCCACATGAATGGTTTCGCACAAAAGCTCCTTTTAACACAGATGCAAAAGGCAAGTCGGAAATGGCCCATTGCTGTATTATGCACGGCAAATATTTTTGATGATGGCAAGAGAATATAAAGGGTAAGCGAGTTAATCCCCCATAAAGACCTTATTACCACGATAATCGCTCTTAAGTTATTTTTAGACAAAGTACCCAGTTCTTCCGCGGATCATGTTACAACGCGCGTGCGTGGATGTTTTCTTGTAGGATGAGAACGCTTGATGAGCCGCTTGTGCTGTTCACGTGAGCGAAATCGCGTCACAGGATTGGCTGTCGCTGTACCCTCCTGGGATTTCTAAAAACTGGCATAATGATAGACAAATAACTTAGGGATTACCTTGGGAATGATGCCAAGATGGGAAAATACCTCTATTCCCTTCATCCTCTCTCGTGTTTGCATACTTAATAATATTCATTTTCGTCTTTCCCATTTCAATTTCAGATATCTTCTTTTTACCACAAGAAGGTCCTTGAATACGAATGACTGCAGGCAAAGCCTGTCACATGATCGAGCGTAACAATGTGATTGAAAAGTTGTTCTAAGGAGGGAACAACCTAATATAATTAGATAAATATGACTTTATGCACTTAATTTATGTTTAAAAAATAATGTCTAAATCCTTAATGTCCCACATCCCCCAGGCGAATTCTAGAATTCGCGTTCTTTATTTGGTGAGTTGTAGGTTTGGCAGTGAGTGAAACCTCCTTCGAAGGTCTTTTAAGACTCAAGATATTAAGTAATAGATGTAACACTTGATGTACAATCGGTACAACGTTGGTCAGTGAGAAGAGGGGGTTAAATATTTGAGCCCTCATTTTCTACTTCTCTAGCTTATAAGAGTAAGTTAATTATATCCGGTCTTCTTGGCTTAGGAATAGAGACGTTTAAGTTCAAGTACGAGAACATGTACAAGCTTTGAACGCAAATTTCCAATTCCATTTTCCACTTAAAAACATTTTTTACGACAACTACAGAAATTCACGCGCGCTCATTGGTTGATTTTTATTGTCCATATGCGGACAGACACATAAATTTGAAATTCATGCGACGCGTCAGCGAACGAGAGTGGGCAATTTAACAATTTGTTATCGTAAAAAAACAAATTGACGTCAGTTTTTAATGCCTCTGTCCTGTTATTGACAATGAATTTCGTCATAACATTGTCAAAGTAGTCTGCGGATCCACTCGGCTATCGCCTCGTGGATCCACAGCTACTTTGACAATGTTATGACGAAATTCATGATCAATAACAGGACAGACGCATAAAAAACTGACGTCAATTTGTTAATCCGCAGATACTCGTGGTCCAAATAAGGACAGTCACATGATTTTTCCCGCCAAAATGACAAACGCTCTCACGTGTGCTCTGTTTTACTATTGGTTAATCTCATCCTCGGGATAGAATATAAAGCTCTCTATTGCCTTGCGGCAGTCAACACTATAAGCATACAAAATTCCTTTTTCTATAAATTTTGAATACACGTACTAAGCAAGCCTCGCAAAATACAAGTCGATAATAATTTAACAGGACTGGAAGGAATGCGTTCTTCTGTTGAAGAAGCTTAATTTATCACTCATTTTTGAAAGTGAAAAAATAATTTTATACCGTAACTTCTAAAGAGATGTTATATTCTTTGCTTAGTTCACTAGCACCTTTTACACTAATCCGTCAAATGGCACCTTTTAGACTGTCTAGTTCTTTTCCAGTTCTCAACCCAGCACAATTTTTTCAAGTTAGTTTTGTAACTTAATTTCATACACAAATACAAAGCTGTTGTTAATAATAAATCGCAGATTTCTAAAACTATTTGCTATATAAATATATGGGAATGTATTTATTTGAAATGTTTTTCGCTGTTAAACAAAATTTTTCGGTACTCTCCGATTATTAAATAAATTGTTCACACGGTAACGTCTGTTGTTTGTGACTTTCCTGTTTATTTTTTGTATGTGTGTAATTTATGATTAACTCCCACGAACTTTGAGTGGATTCTCTTATCCCCACTGTTAACTAATGCGATCTATATCAGTCTTTAACTATTGGCTAGTACTGAGAATTTCATGTTATAACAAGAGTATACCCTGTAGTTGATATTGAATTTTCCCCATCGTCTCATTACCTGACTGCTTGACGGTGTATTAGAATGTAAGGAGAATTTACACACCAGTCACTCTTTTCGCGTAGCTTGAACTGCAAGCTCATCTAAGTGGGCGAGTGCTGGATAGTTAAGTTCGCCTATCTGGCCGACATCTTGGAGTTGCAAAACGCAGTGTCAAAACCACCTGCTCTTAATTTTGGCTTATTCCTCTCAACCTTTCTTTCTCCGAGTCTGAAGATACCGCATGGTTGCTCAAAACAAGCCAGCATTACAAGATATTTGGTTTGACAAACCGTGTTTGTCTCTTTTCCTTCGCCATGGCAAACTTGAAATGGGGAGCGTTCTATTTTGATAACCAGCATCTTTATTTCAGAGGTGTGTTCCAAAAACAAATTGTGGCTACCAAGACTACCTCACGTTTTGGAAGATTTGCATGGTCTCTGTGAAACGTCAGGTCAAAATAAATTGAAGGACCTATGCGGTGAAAACTCGTGCCTTGAAAAAATACAGGAGCGAATAAAGGAAAAACGTTCCGTGGTTGTTTTTCCTCTTGGTAATTACCATTTACGCGCCTTCCCAACTTACTAGACTATTATTCTTAAGTTTATTTCGAGTTTAAAGTTATTTGCCCCAAAATATAACTGAGTGTATTCATAAAGTCTAGGTTTCGAGTTCAGAGTACGAACCAGATCATTGATCGTCCTTTTGTTGTGTTCTTAGGATTCCCAGAAAAATTTGGTGGGGTTGTGCGGCCCGCTTCCCAAATCCCTTACCCTATTTATGACCAAATTCTGCGTTATTCCCTACCCTATTTATGACCTGACCAAAAATTTGAAACCCTATTTATGACCTGAACCTTACATCAAATTCCTGTTTCAGACGCGCGTTATAATTGCATCCCTAGCTCAGGACAAAGTTAAATTACCGTAAGCATAATTTGTGAAGGGCTTTTGTTAATTTTCTTTTGGTTTCTTAAAAGCATACTCATATTGAGGCTAGAGTACAAAAACCATGCCCACTGGACTTCAGGAGCCAAAAGAAAGGAGGTTTCGAGATTTCCTTAGCAACAGACTTGTAGTTAAGTTTCTCCCCCCTTAATGTCCTTCATTAGATGACAACATTTAAAAGTAACAAAGTCAAACAAATATAAAACTTTAAAAAACGGTTTAATAGAAGTAATTCTTTTCTTTCTCAATTGTCTCTAGCTTGTACCTAATTATAAGCTTTGATTCATAGGCTAATAAAATATCAGAAAAGGTTTATTTATCAAAATACGACGGCCGCGTGTTAATCAGTCTTTACCAAGGTATTTACTTTCACCATGCTTTCACGTATTATTGTTAACAAAGCTTAAAAGTCCAAAGATCTGGTTTGAAATTGATATTTTTTAAGTGATGCAATAGGTTTGCACGAGAGATTTCATGGTCTGTTTTGAATAAGAATGAAAATCCTAGTCGTGAAAATATGCGGCGATGTTTTTGTCAGCGATTGGTGTTAGTTTGTAATCAATATTCATGACTACTTGTGGAATTTGCGTCAAACCAAGCCATGGTGTGAAGACGTGGATTTATGTGCTCCTGGTGATGTCGGATCTGGCCATGTTCTTCTTTCGAAGAGGACAAAACAGGAAGATATAAAAGGTGTTAAAATATTAATGGTGAGTTAACGTCGTAATCTTGTTGCTTTTTATCAAACGGAACAATTCCTATCTCCCTAAAGTTAAGTTCCACTGTTCGCTCGCAACTTTCGTTGCCGCGCTACACACAGCTTCGTTCACTGATAAACTTGATAGTCGTGTGCAGTTTTGTAAAAAGTGAGATGAAACGTTTAAGAGACACGTGTGCAAGATACTAGCGCTGAATTTGTTTGATATTGCCCGGCTGTTCTTCTGTTGCTAACGAAAAGTTGAAAACCGGCGTCAGTTACCACGTGCTGCAGACGGTTCAGCAAAAGCTTTTGACGCTGCTTGCCCTGGAATAGTGCACAGTGCATCTTTGAAATACATTTGCTCCGAGTGAAATGCCTAGGTTTCTCTTTATTGTCCTCTTTTTTTAGGAGAGGTAATGGCCTGAAGAAGATGGAATTCATCGGTATGACCCGACGAACGAAAGAGATTGAAATTGAGGAGGAGTTGATGGTTTTTAACATTAGAGATACTTGAGTAGAATTTTAATTTCATAACTTTCGATCAAAATGGTGGCAATATATTTGAAGTTGACGTTGTATGGATTAGCTGTCGGGGATTTTTTTCTTGTAGAAGAACTCGTGGCATTTATTTGTTTCGATGTATAATTTTCAATAGCTGACCTTCGGCCATAATTAATCTGAGATCTCTATTTTGGTAGCCACCATTTTGGTCGAAATGATTTCGGGAAATATTTTTAGTGGATAACAACGTTGAGTTTTAACGGTGGCAATGTGTTTGGCAACACCACCGAAAATGTACGTTATATCTCCGAATCGACGAAGTAATGTAACATTCCAAAGAAGTGCGAAAATTTCGAACGGCTGCCGACAGCCGTTCGAGGTATTGCGAAAATCTCTCCAAGATTTCCGAAGACGTGAGAGGATCTCTAACGGTAACGAGAGTTTCTGGAATACTTTTAAAGAAATTCGATGCTTAAACGGGCAAATTGATTGGACGTATACACAACTCTCAATTTTAGAAAGTGCCACCTCAACGACATATCAACGTTTGTTTAACTTCAAGATATTGAAAGTTAAGGTAATGGGCCCTTTGCAGTTTACGATCACATGGTACAAAAACCGCCATGCTGGAGAGCAAACCGCCCACTGGGACCTCCAAAACAAAAGAATATTTAGTTAAGTTGCTTTGTTTTGGAGGTCCCAGTGGGCAGTTTGCTCTCCAGCATGGCGGTTTTTGTACCATGTGATCGTAAGCTGCAAAGGGCCCATTCCCCTGAAATAAAACTGACAATAGATTTTCGTTCAAACTTTGCCCACTGAATATTTATCATATGAGAACTTCAATTTTGAAATAAAAAAGGGGGGTACCCATACTCATTAAGGAGCACTGGGGCATTGAAAATGACCCATTTTGGCATTATTTAACGCTTATTACAAGAACGCATTCCCAGTAATTGTAAATTTTTGTGACCGAAACTCATGAGAACACGCATTAAACTGGAGTCAATGCGTTTTATTGGATACAAATAAACTTTTTAAGTTTGATTTAGACAGAAAGCTGAATCCTTGATTAAAATTTCAACCAAATTTCTTGACATGGTTACCATAGGGCAAATAGAAAAGACCACAAATTACTTGCTATTTTCGCTAGTTATTCAATTTTCAGCAATAGAAATCAGATCAGTCTTTCCTCGAGCAAAGTTTATGATAAGTTGATTACAATGACTGGAAAAAAAATTGGGGTGCCCATGCTCGTTGGTGAGCTATAGCCATTTTTCAACTGAAAGAGCTCAATATCAAGGCAAACCCGCCATGTTTTCAGTGTGCACGTGCACGAGAGCGCGCTAAATGACGCCATAAATTATGCGCAGAAAGGATGCGCAGTGCAATTGTGAGGAATAACCTTAAGGCTTTTAAAATCAATATCTGGTTGATAAGAGGTGTTTTAAAATGGAAAAAGCAGAGAAGTTTAGCGAGAGTGATAAACAAAATCGTCAACTAGGAGATATTCTTGATGTGCTTCCCAATTCTTAGAACTCCAGTTAAAACCAAGTAAGTCAATCGTTAAGGAGAATTATTTATTGAACTGATTGTTTTCGAGATTAAAAAGCCTGCCAACAATTTTGTAGCAATTTTTACTAAAACTGGAAAGACCAGCAACAAATTTGTCAACAAGGATGATATTTGCATATGATTCGGAATAAATCAAAGAACTTGCCTTGTTATACAAAGTTATCGTGGCGCACTATAAAATGTTTAAGCAGCAACCGGAACGATGATCCTGCTGGTATACGTTGGATCAATGTAGTGATCTAATCGGCTTCACAAATTATATGAAGAATATGAAGGCAGAAACCGACACAACGTAGAATGATTTTTGAAGGTGTACTATATTTCGGCTGGCCAAACCAGCCTTCTTCAGGTACAATGGGAGTTTTACACTGGCACGTGTTTTTATGTAGCATATTACCGGAAATACGTAAAAATAGTTGACGGTGTGAATTAAAGATAAACATATGGTGAAATAAAATAATAAATTACATAATAAAAGAAAACATGCAGTTAAAATGACACTAAAAACCTCATCTACATGATTCAATGTAACCGCTGTAATTTACAATACATAGGAGAGACGAAACGACGTTTAAAAGACCGATTTAATGAACATCGCCGTACAATAGATAACCCTAACACCAAATCTAAACCTACTACTGCTGCAGAACATTTCCTGTCCTCTCCTAACCACACTGCTAACGACATGCAATTAATACCCATCGAAAAAATCTTCTCTAACCGAGACTCTATTCGCAAGGCCAGGGAGGCTTTTTTAATTCAAAAAGGCAGAACACTAGATCCTGACGGTCTTAACATCCGTGAAGAAACATTGTAATTTATTATTTTATTTCACCATATGTTTATCTTTAATTCACACTGTCAACTATTTTTACGTATTTCCGGTAATATGCTACATAAAAACACGTGCCAATGTAAAACTCCCATTGTACCTGAAGAAGGCTGGTTTGGCCAGCCGAAATATAGTACACCTTCAAAAATCATTCTACGTTGTGTCGGTTTCTGCCTTCATATTCTTCGCACTATAAAACATGTCTGTTTTCCTGTCATTTCCAACGTTTAAACTGTTTCTGGGCGTTCAAAAGAAGTACATAAGCATTTTTCCGTGATAAGCTTTGTTCAAAATAGAGTAAACTATTTTCGAAACCTTTTCGAGAGTGGATTGAAGTTTTCACGCATATGGATCATTCGGCATTGTTTTCTCTAAACGAGTTCATAAAATATACTGAACCAGCCGAAGAAATCTTGCGTTATTTCAGAAATAGACATCTTTGTACTACCAGATATTGATTATTTTGTGTTAACACTTTGGTAGTTGCACAGGAGAAGAAAATGACCGAACGCTGTCATCGGAAGACAAAATTGACTTATTTCGAATTATACAATAAAATCAATGCGCGCGCTCTGATTGGTCAATCAGCTATGGTTTACGGTGCCGGTAAACCCATGGAAAAATAGTGCGTCTTCTCAATTATTGTATAAAAGCAATAGACCACAAGTTTCTATGGTTTATAGGCTGATAAACCACTTGGGATGTTGGTAGAACACTCGAAGAATTCGTAAATTTACAAATTCTTTTCGTGTTCTACCAACATCCCAAGTGGTTTATCAGCCTATAAACCATAGAAACTTGTGGTCTATTGCTTAAATAAACCACCGAAATTGCACAATTTGAGGGGGGAGAGATGGATTTTGATTAATAAGAGTGTTCTTGTTCCTGTGCAACTGATACGAAGTGTACCATCTAGATAATTGATTAAAGGGGGGTATGTTTCTGAAAAAAACGGTGGTGCTGCGTCGGTGGGCACAAGTACAAGATAATTTGGTTTTATCAACTGGGTTGATAATAAGAATTGGCCACCGTAAAGCCTTCCAATCTCTGTACGGTGGACAATTCACATTATCTACCCAGTTGATAAAACCCAATTATCTAGATTATAGTCTGACAAAGAAAGATTTGAAATGACAAGCCACGAACAGTTGCCGATCAAAATCAATTTGATATAAAATCAAACTCCGTTAGCTGAAACGGTTTATTTCACGGTCACCTTGCGAGTTTTAAAAATCCATTTCAGAATTTAACTTCTCTTTATCGCCAATTTGATCCACTTGCCATTTCATCTTTTTCAAGTTTTGAGGAACATTTGCATCACTTCGCACTAAAACTATCACGAAGTTTGTTGAAAAATGAAATGTTTGCAAAAATTTATTTGATACGGAAAAAAATGCTTTCGCTTTGCGAAGTGGTGCAGTAGTATTTATATTCAGTCTACTGTTGTTGCCTCTGAGAAATTTTTTGGCAATCAAAAACTTCTGAATGGTAATCTCATTAAATTTTCTCTCGAGAAAGATGTAAGGGGAAACGCTGTGCAATTTATTTCAAAATTTCCCGCCAAAAGTCTTAGTTTTTAAACGCGAACTATTTTTCCTTTCACACGTTTTAATTTAACTGATTTTATCAGTTACTTAGTGCAAGACAATGAAATTAAATCAAATAAAAACAGCAAGTGGTGGTTTTCATTGTGTGCATTGTTTACGCATTGTTAAAAAATATTAAAGAAAATAAAAAATACTACAGCAAATAGAAGTCAGTAATTACACATAGATCTTCAATATAACTTTTAATGGCTTCAACTTAATTACAAGCAATTTGAAAAAGTAAACAAAATAAAAAAATGCGCTTTTAAAAGGGCCTGGTAACTAGTCAAAATGTAGGCTATCTCTTTTACTATTTTTTGACTAGGCAGGGTTGCCGAAAAGAAAAAAAAATTCTGCGCTTTTGAACAGAGTCTAGCCAGAAATCAAACATATACTTTGACTCTTGATGGAAAAAATCCTACATAGCGCAAGATTTTTGACGTCAAAAGACTCGGTATATGTTTCACTCAAACCCAGACACCATTTAAAAATGCAGACTTTTTTCTAAGGTCAATTTTTCACTAAAAGATTTAGTTTCTTTTCCATATTTTTCTTGGCCCTTTTAAAAGCGCAACCTTTTCATCAATTTAATGCATTCTCGGAAATTAGAAAGATTTCAGTAAATTTTGGAAATAGATACCAGACAGCCCTTTTCACGATCCGGACACATGGTATGGAATAAACTAAGCTGGGACGCAAATAATACAGTGGGACTTTCAAAACAAAGGAAAGTCGGGCTGGACTGGTAAGAGTTCCTCTGTTTTTGGAAGTTCCACTGCGTTATTCGCGTCCCAGCATAATTAATTCTGTGCCATGTGACCGAATCGTGCAAAGGGCCTTTTAGTCAGTAATTTTACGAGTCTAATTCCGGGACTTCCAGGCTGAAAATTCGAGCTGCGAAAACTAATCCAGGTAGTCCTACTGTGTTCTACCTTAATTTTAAATCGACAAACTTGAAATACAATTCACGGCTTCCTCGAAAACTGGTAATATACGATACAGTTTGGTAGATACTAGACTATTTCAATTCCAATCTTTTAAATGTTGTGTTGTGAAACCACTAATACGACCTCCGCCCTAACAATTTTGTCGCAAGAAACTCGAACTTTGTCTTGTAAATCTACCTTACATTTAAAACGTGATCCATTGAAGAAACATCTAAACGAAGATTTTTGCCGCTTGCTTTGCTCTGTCCATGTTAATGTCGCTTCACGTTCACTTGAAATGGCAGCCTGAAAGAGTGAAGAGATAAAATGTCCTATTAACAACGGGTATAACTGTGCTGACACCAAAACATACACAACGTGTTTTCTTGACTATGGGAACGGAATTTTCTATAGCCATAGGTGTGTTCCCTGTAAAACTATTAGTTTACCAAGTTTCAATGGTCTGTACTGCAAATTGGCCAAGGTAGGTCTATTTATATACTCGATATAATATTGGGTTAAGTGTATGACGTCATCAGCATATTTTACACATTTTTCAATCTTGGATATCTCTGGAACTAATGAAGATATTTGCAAACGGTAAACGGCGTTTTTGTTCTTTCATGGAATTCAATTTGATACACTCAAAAAATCAAGGGGTAAAAATTTGATTATACTACCACTTTAAACTTAATCGGGGACGTCTCTCATCGGGAATGCGCTTGTCGTTTAGTTATATCATAGAAATACAGAGTTAACACTATAATATTAAGAACAACTTAAAACACGGACTAATAACAACACCAGAGAAATAGCACCGGCTAAAATATAGCACTTTTAAATTAACCTTCATTTGCAACGTTTGCATACGAAAAGCTCACGGGCAAAAGAGCACGCTCAAAATTTCGCGCCAAACAAGGGCACTGAATACAGTTGACCCTCGTTAACTCAAACCCTCGCTAACTCGAACCTCCCGCTATTCAAAGTAATTTTCATTATAATCAACCCTCGATAACTCGAACTTCTGATAACTCGAACCATACCAAAGGTAAAATTCGCACGCGCTGATAGGGTAACTTGATACATATATCTATATTGGGCACACTTCCGGTTTCTTTTAAATGCTAAAGAAAACGCGGTTTTTCATTAGGGAAAGTTCATTTAATATGACAAGGTGTGTGTGTGTGTGTGTGTGTGTGTTGTGTGTGTGTGTTGTGTGTACTTACCCAGCCTACTTCTGGGTACTTGGATATGAAAACACACCAGAGCAGTGGGGACTTGTCAGAATATGGGGTCTTTTTCGAGTCCCCTCAAAAAAGACCCCAGAAGTTGGCATTCACTGGCACTATACCTATATTTTGGGGACTTATGCAAAGTCCTCAGAAGTTGGTATGAAAAATACACATATTGTGTCCCCACAAGGGGGTAAAATTTTTCTTTTGAAAAATAAGACTTTCTATCAGATGCAAAACATCAATAAATCCCTCAGTTATCCCAAAATAATAAAAACTAAAGCATGGAAAAATTAACAACAGAATACCCTTTGTATTTCTTCATTTGGGTTACACATAATTACACACACTCAGTACCTAAATTTTAAAAATTAAGTTAAAACTTGTGTTCAACACTACAATAATTATTGAGTAACATACTTTTTGTTAAATTTCTTTATCAGTCAAACAATAATTTTATTACTTGAACTCCACTCCAATCAACCCTAACAAAAAAGATAACTGACAGAATTAAAAATAGGTCCGCAATGCGTACTTGGGGTCTTATGCTTAGTTTTATTCCTTTCGGTTGGAATGATGTTCTCAAATATCAGTATCTGGGAGTTGAACTGCTACAAGTGAGAGGGTAAGTCATTACAATTTGTAAGCGGTAAATGTATATCAGAATAAAGACTAGCTGGAACATCCTGTTTCTGTTCAAAATTGATTTTATTTGCTAAATTTCAAGGTTTCTCTAATATGGCATGCATACATGTATTTGCCTGACTAACATTTTTTGAAGATTTAGCTTCAAACTCACCCTGAAGACTGCAGCTACATGTATCTATTTTCTTTCAGATCCCACAGCTTAATTATGATCGGAATTACACTGACACTATTGTGAATCACTTAGCTTTTAAACCATGTACTGATGTAGTTCTGTTTGTGAATGCAAACACTTCAAGCTTTTGTGCTTCAACAACTAGAACAAAAACACACAGCAACATATTTCAGTTTCACCACAATAAATTGCTCATAACAGAAACATGATTTCAAACCAAGATCTATCAGAAGCTTTCAAATCTGTTTTTATTTCAGTTATGATTGTAAAACAATAATTAAAAGCTGAAATGGTCAAGAAGAAATTAAAGTGCCTATGAAGTAAAAAATAATTGCTGCTTATTTGAATGGCTTTTCAAAGTAAAAAAGAATGGCGTTTTCCTTTTGGGAATATCTTTTTTATTTTTAGAGATATTTACGTTTTTGTATTATGCAAATGAGGAAAGTGATGATGTCATAGGTGGTTCCACTAAAACAGTACAACACTCAATCAAAAATATCTCCAGAAATATTGGAGCAGTGTTCTTCAAACTTGGCACCAGAAACGTACATCACAAAAGAAACAGAATGACACCTACTATGTTGTTGGCATGGCAACACACTCGGCTCCAGTCTCTTTCTGTGAAAAACCAAATATCCCCATTTGCAATCTTTTAAAAAGGGACAGAGGGTCTAGCTCGGCACACAAATGATTCCTGTATTGCCTTAACTATCCCCACTAGGTTGCTGTGAGTGGATGATTCTTGTTTAGGATAAAATCTGAAAATTTTAGTCTCAATTAAAACAGGACCAGCAGCATAACTGTTGTCATGGCAACAGCACGACAGGTGTCATTTGGTTTCTTTTGCAATGTACAGTCCTGATGCCAAGTTTGAAGAACACCGCTTTAATATTTCTAGAGATATTCTTTATTAAGTGTTGTACTGTCTTAGTGAAACCATCTATGACGTCACCACTTTACTCACAAAAACGTAAATATCTCTAAAACGAAAAAAGATATTCTAAAAAGAAAAACGCCAGTCTTCTATACTTTGAAAGGCTTTTCAAATAAGCGGCAATTATTTTTTACTTCATTGGCACTTTAAGGTGGCTGGAGACAGTTTCCAGTACTTTCCAAGACTTAGAGTTTGATGGGTCATTATATATAACCACTCTTGATCGGTTAATGCCTCAATCATGGTGTCAACAAACTACCCAATCATAGGTGAACAAGTTGTTGTTAATTTTGTGGCACAATAGGTTACCATAGCAACAATATGACCTGCTGAAAACACCCTTAATTTTAGCTTTAAGCGCTTACAACTCAAAAACGAGCTCAGTGACCCTCATTTTTTATTACCGAAATTATAACTAGCATGATAAGATGCAACTTTTTGCAAAGTTTAAAAAACTTCTGTTAAGGGGGTTACATAAGGTTATCTGTCAATATCCATAATATAGTTAACAACAATATCTTGCAAAAGCTTACAGGACAAGCAGGGTTTAACTGCATCTGTTTCAAAGTAATCAGCAGCTAAATAATTAAATACTATTCAAAAGGCATTACAAATGGTCGCCTTCATGGCTGATAGGGATACAGTCGAAGCTCTCCGGCTTGCGACCTCTCTTGTGAGCGACAAGCTCTTAGTTACGACCACCTTTGCGAAACCCCATTTGAACTACAACTTAAACTTTGTAATGAAAAGCTCCACCCACAAGTGACTGCTCCCATAAGTGACCGCCACCATTTTAGGGATTACCCAACTGGACTTTCCCTTTGTTTTTAAGCTCTTGTAAACAACCACTCAGAGTAAATCAATACTCTAATGAAACTGGACACTGTGCTAATGGTTATCTAGCCTGCCAAAACAGCCGTCCGGTTATCTTGATCCAAAAAATTGAACGTAAAGTTTAGCCGTGTCTATATCAGATATATAGACACTCATTAAACAATTATTTCTTTCA
>JAHPZR010025629.1:40000-42500 GCA_019787425.1 Platygyra sinensis
AGCATAACAAGATTCTGAACACTAAAAGTAAGCTTAATTTCTGTGATAATTTGTTCTGTTTGTTCCTGTTGTCGGCCTCGCTAGGCAAAACAATTTTGGCTCAAAGAGCAATTTACTCCAATCTCCCCAGCTTTTTCATTCACGCTCTCTACATGCAGTTTGGAATATTCAAGGTGCAACATGCCACCAACTTATAGCTAGTGTAATGATCTATACTATTTTGCTTTGGCATAAATTACCAGGGTTGTTACTTATATGGCAAAATTGACAAAGGTAAGAATTTAAAACACACTATAGGACCTTATAGGATTGCTTTAAAGGAATCTGTAACTGTTCCTTATTATAGTTCACCACTAAATTTTCCTTTGTCGTCATTGGTCAAAACTGATCACGTGGTACGATCTCGCGTGGGCACTATCTGTCAATAGAATGCCCTAGGGCGACTATCAGATAATAGTGCCTGCTCAGCGGCAGTGGCTCATCAAAGGCAGCTTTCTCCTACAGTTTGTATTAGATACGATGAAAAGAATTTATTGTCCCATGTCAATTTTAGTTAGAAGAGAGCAAGAGAAGTATTTTTGGGCTGAAAACTGTGGTAAACTACAGTACAGTAAAATGTGAAGCGGGCACAGAGGTTTCCTCTTCAGAAGGTTTCTTCTTTAGAAGTCAACAGTTGACATGCATATAAAATTGTTTGTACATGTATAGATGTATTAAATATCATCTGAAGAGGATACCATGGAAAATACGAAACACCTAAGCGCTCCATAGCGGTTGGAAATTTTGATAAATAAATTCTTGTCGTTTTCAGTTTTGAGGCATGCCGCTACGGGAAAATTTAGTGCTGAACAATAAAGAAAATAGAGTGTTTATGTCTCGGAACTATCGGTCTGATAGTTGCCCCTTGGAAACTAGCATATTTGCCCTTGAAGCCTTCTCGGGCAAATATTTGTTTTAAGAACATCAAATTTCTGTGGGGCAACTATCAGCTGATAGTTCCTCGACAGAAACACTCTATTGTTTAAACAAAAGACTCAGTATGACAAACTATTTGTCATGGATTAATCAAACAATTATTTAACTGATAGTTATTTGTCTGACTGTTAGTTGGAATCTCTCCTACTCCTTTACAGGAGGGAGCCAGTAGGGCAGGGTGTTTCCTTGGGAAATGGTCAAGGATGCTTGTTGTCTTAACTTTTGGTTGTAAATCATGGATTTTGCCAAAATTAGAAGTTTATAGAGTGTTCAGGACGAACGCTTGCTCGTTCACGGCCAACCAATAGGGTCTGTTGGATTATGCTCAAAACATAGAGTTTTATGCTTTTGTGCATCACCCATGAAACCAGGGTATTATGCTCAAAATTATGCTCAGCTGGAGGTATAATGATCAAATTATGCTGAACTAAAATGACACTTCCACCCCCCCCCCCCCCCTCCCAACAAAGGCTCGTAATTCCTAGTCTATTTTGAAAGAAAAGCTAGAGAATAAATTATTCAGTTAAACATTTCATGAGCAAGTGCTAATAATGCAAATCCACAAACTATATACAAGCTTGGAAGCCTGGCATAAAGAGGTTAAACCAGGCCTCCAATTATACCAAACTTCACTGGGTATGAGTCTGAAGTATCAAGTTCAAAAAGTATTGCCACTTTCATCAACTTTGTACATTTTAGAGCGAGTTGCTGGCAAAATTTGCATACACTTCTCACAGTTTTCAGAAACAACGGTATTATGCTGCAGAAATATAAGTATTAATTGCCAGCATTATGCCTGATGCTCCAGAAATAGAATTATGCTCAAAATTATGCCGGCAATATCCGACAGACCCTACCAAGCGAACGACGAAATACGCAAAGTGGCCCCCTGCAGCTGCCCTTGAACTGTGAAGTTCCAAAACATCATCGCAATGGCAATTCCTGAACAGTCTAAATAAATGACTTAGTCACTCACTTTAATACTTAGAGCTGAACGCGATACTCGCTCACTCGCCTCTCGAGTAAGGCCCACGGGCATGCCATTTGATTCAATCCGTTGCTGAGGAATTTTTCTTCACTTTCGCTGCTCAAAGGAGCTTCAGTGGTTTTGTAAGAGCAGAACAAAAAGCAGTGTCATTTCAAAAGCGGAAGTTTTAGGGATGTTTCCACGCTCGTTCCAGACTTTTTGGACCTCGTTTCACGCTTCATTTCACAATAACAAAAGGTTTACGAATATTGCGCTGATCAGAACTACCTCGGTTCAGTTCCTCTGGCTTTCTGGAGTTGGTTGTCCTGTGACCGGTTCCAAGGATATACAGAAAAATAAGGACACCAAAATGACCTCCCCTTGGCTTTTGCAGGGGCGTGTCACGGCCAGTAAACTGGTACTGTTACTAAGACATGTGACAAATGTGAGCACAGGCTATGTGAGGTCGGTCTTTGCGCTGGATCTTTCTTTCCCTTTATTTGTGAAGGCTTCGCCGTTTTGTGCTCTCAGCGTTGGATTTTGGTGAAATTAAAGGAG
>JAHPZR010025629.1:57500-59677 GCA_019787425.1 Platygyra sinensis
GTATATGCATAAAAAGCTTGCATTAAAGGTAATTCCCTTGAATTGTTCTACTATCAAACTTTTTTTTTAAACTTGGCTTAGTTAACATTCATACGAACATTAAAGATATGAACATTTAAAAAATGCAATAAAAAAATGGGGTCACCGTGCTCGTTTACCGCATCAGCAGGCTCTTAAAATGGGGTATTTTTACTGGTTGTGCATTAAAAATTAGAATCACCTCATACAGAAATAAGTCTCGGTTACTGAAAGACACAAAATTTTATCTTGAAAGCAAAGCTTCATCTATTCACATAGGCATTATTGCTTCATTTAAGCTTTTTTGATTGCCTGGTTGAGGAGAATATTGCACTTTTTCGGACAGTCCGTGGTTAGCTTAAAGTCCTCGCCTGGCCAAAATACACCCAGTAGGGAACTATTTTCCAAAAAAATCATGTATTCTTACTTATCAAACCTTTTTTCTTTTTCAAATCTGTTCTTTATTTGACTGGTCTTAGCAAATACCTGAAAAAAAAGTGCGCGGGTCACCGCGCTCATTTAAGAGAAAAGGAGCATTTATTTCGCTCGATCGAGCTTAGTTTTGAGGGAAAATCTCTTACGTTTTGCCACGTGCACGCGCTCATGTGCGTGTGCTTTATGACGCAAAAATGGGGGAGGCAGTTAGAGATGACGCAATGCAATCACTAAGGAATTCCCTAATTTGCTATTTTCAATAACATATAAGCCACAAACAGTCAATGTGTTTCCCCCAAGACAAAAACACATGGGAAAAAGGGCAACAGAACTTACTGTTCTGTTGACCACCCTCCCCACCTCTCCCCCAATGGTTTTCCAAAATTCACAAAGTTATTACCATTCAAACTCAAGGTAGACTCAAAAACTAAAAAATGCAGAAAAGAAGATTTCTTAACAACTCATCTTTATTCCATTTAGAAAATTCCAATAAAAAGCCAAACCACAAGTCCAGTAAAAAAGTGATCACATTATTTCCAAGTTCACAGCATTCTAACTAGCATCCAACCAGAAACGTTCAATGAATACAGCAAAATGGATTTAATTCAAATTTACAATTTTATCAAGTTTGTACGTCAAATCCTGACTGATACAAGTTTTGCTTTCACAGTTGAAACCAGTCCTGAATTAATAGCCTAAGCATCATTTTGATTATTTTGATACACAATTGTGTCCGCTTAGTATTTGGAAGTTTGACAAAACTTTTGAGTCCTGTCGACTGGACATTCTAATTATTTGTAAATTGTCTAATTGCAGTATTTTTTCTCCCCGATTATTTAAAAAGTCCAGCCTAGAGAGACTAGTAAGATAGATTAATTTTAATTACAGTTTCGCTGCTAGCACAGACCTGTACCTGAAATTGAGTCAGGAATTCAAAATCTCTTCATTGTGCTAATGTCCTTTTAAAGGCAGCACCCTCGCAGCTGGAACTGACATGAAACATATTATCCACGTCTTCCTACAAAGTTAAAAATGTAACATCAATAAGTCAACTCCAAAATACATTTGACCAACAAGTAGATTTTTCTTGACTTGACCTAAGATGAGTACATCCTAGATCTTTCAGAGAATAAGATATAATTCTCTGAGTATCTAAGAGTATTTTGACTTGACTCCAGATTATCCGGTCCTGGTTTTTCTGAGCTTTGCCTGAACTACCTGGGCCCCTATGGTTGTTAGGTACCTTAGGTAATATACAATTCGTATAATTGAAAAATGCTGTCTTTAACTCTGAGCGCACACGAACCACTAGGCCCCTAAAACTTCACGTGAGATCATATGATGGCGAGATCATTGTATATTTAACAACTCTTCATCGAAGTGGAGGTGGCTAGGCAGTGGATAGCTTGTTTTAAACTAGGTACATTTAAAATATAGATAGGACCCTACGGCGCACTCTGAGTGGTCCCCCCCCCAAAAACCCATGTTTTATCAGAGACTCTTGAGTATAAAACATAGAAAAAGGGTGTTTATCGATTTTGCAGGTGTAAAATCATATTTTAAAGCCAATGAGAAGCCTCAAGCAGTGTGTTAACTTGTGATAAAAAAAAAACACTCCGTCATTTGTGAGAACACTCGAGAAATGAGAGACACCACGTGCCTGTGCGATTGTGTTTTATACAATTTCCCTCGTGTTCTTCAAATGACCATTTGGTTTATCACAG
>JAHPZR010025630.1:0-17500 GCA_019787425.1 Platygyra sinensis
TATTGTCAGTATGACATGTTGTTAATCTGGGACCATTTCCAGTAAGTAACAGACAAACATGAGATGACTAAGCTTGCCATACATAAGCTTAGCTTGCAATCCACCGTAAGGAAAAAAATGGTGACTGGTACATTCACCTATAATGCTTTGCGTGCGAAAAATTAAAAAGAGCGTATAAAACACAAAGAAAAATTGTAAGTCATTCAAACTCGACAACAGCAATGCTGTTAGTATAAGAAAGACTGCCGTTAAACCATATCTTTCTGTATGCTTAGTTTGGTTCGCAAGGTATTGTGGTAGCATGTACAGCCACCATCTTTTTTCTTACGGTGGATTGTCAGGCACATCACATTATGAATCAGCAAGCTGTCTGCAGAGGCCATACAATGCAATGCTATTTGACTAAGCAATGCAGAAGTGGAGAATATGTTTCCTTTCCTTTCCTTAGAATCTATCCTACCCCCCCCCCCCATTCCCTCTTCTCCTTCCCTTCCTTCCCCCTCCCTCTTCTTCTCCCCCTCCCCCTCCCCTCCCATTCAATGTCATGACCAGGAACTTGATATTTTACACTGTCTACTGCAAAGTCAATTAACACCAAGCAATATATATAACACATGAACACACACACACACACACACACAACAAATCAACATTTTAATTATGCCAAAGTTTGCCTCTACTGTAACAAAAGCACCAGCACTCACATACAAAGACCCCACAACACAGTAGTCATTTAATTCCACATCGTAAACTGCCACTTATAAGCCCTGGGTCTATACAACTTTGTAATTAGTTTTGGATGGGCTTATAAATAAAGGGCTTATTTCTATGGAGGGGGCGGGGGTGATAATTAGCAGAAAAAAAGAAAACCACTTTGAAATGAGCTAAAGCAGTTTTGATAAAAATGTTTTTCAATGACAGGTTTTCAATTAAGCTTTAAGCATCATAATAAATCAGATTCTTTAAAGCTGAAACAGGAAAGGGTTCATATCCAGGAAGCTTAGGCCCGTTTCCAATGCTGTGCTAAAGTCGTGCCGAACTAAATTCAATTTGGCTTGACTGTAGCACGACATTGGCACGACTTGGTTTCAAACGTCGAGCCATGGTCAAGCTTAATTCACTCACTGGGAATTCACTGGGCGTTTAGAAAAGAGACGATATTACGAACCAGCGGTCCAACGGATAAATCCAAAATGATAATTTTAGTTATTTACTCATTTAGTTCGGCACGGCAATAGCACGCCGTTTGAAACCATGCCGTGCCAAAGTTGGGTAGCACGACAGAGCTTGCCGTGCTACACGGCAGAGTCGAACCTTATTCTTAAATGGTTTCAAATGCCATGCTACAGTTGCGCCAAAGTCGAACTTAAATAATGAATTGAGTTCGGCACGACTTAAGCACGGCGTTTGAAACGGGCCTTATAATCAGAAGTAATATTTTGTTTACAGGCAGATGGGCCTGTAACCAGGGGAAGAGGGGGGGGGGAAAACTTGTAAGTGGGAGGGCTTACAAGCGGCAGTTAACTATATTTACAAAATGGCACCAAGTTAAAAGGACAGAAGACATCAAGAAATTTACCACTGTACAGTAAAAACACTGCACAATGATAAAGATGGCCAATTCTTCAACTTGAAAATAACTGTACCATTTTGACAAGTTGCCATTTGTTCACAAGATTTCATTAGCTTCCTGGTAACCATAATGATATCTTTTTGAAGAGCAAAATAATTTGACATCAAAACCAACTAGATTGAAACATTTCAAATTTCCAATAAAGTTCAAAATTTGCCAGAACAAGTTATTTACACTGTTGCTCTTATAGTGGCAGATATCACTTTGGTGTTCATTATTGTCAAAACACATTAACCTATAAAAATAAAAGGCAGGAAGTAACAAAAGGAGTGGATGCAAAAATTACGATTTCAGCACAAAATGATCTTAATTTCCCGAAAATGTTCACAGGCAACTGAACTCTAGAACACAAGCCTTGTGGAACATGTTACTGCACAAGTTGTCATTAAAAAAGGCAATTTCTTGTTAAAACCCTTTATGCCTCAGCCAAAAGCTCAAATTAAGAACTGTGTAAACACAGCTATCTCATTAAGCCCTTATTGCCTAAAATTGCCAAGATGTCATAATTTTACTTCCTTAGTATAATATTACCAAGAAACTCTAAGCCCTTAACAAAATTCAAAGTAATGGAAGGAATTACTACAGACTTGACCTGGTCACAAAAATAATGTAACATAAATAATTATTGGCCAAAACCATACCAAAAACAAAACCAAGATAACAAGTTTCACATTACTGTTGGGAAGTGTCCAAATTTAGAAATCAATGAAGGGGGTGTGGACGTGTTCACTTAGCTTGTGATTACAAGCTGTTACACATTTCCTGTAAAATTTGACACCTGAGCTTACTGCTGGATTATTGCTGCTTCACTGCAAATATCTGACATAATGAGAATGTAACAAATACTTGGATTGAAAAAGGAAAAAGCCAATATTCACCAGTATTTCAAATCCTGACAATTTTTGGTCTGTAACATACGCATGTATAAAAATAGAAGTAGAAAGTATCAAAAGATCAAACCAAAAATGTTCACTGATTTTAACCAAACTTGTGGACCTTGTCACTTGCAAAAGATTTCTTTCTACAAAGAACAAAAAAAAGTTAAATGAAACTTCTGAAGTAACAACTAAAGTCACAACTTAACAAAAATGATTTACACCAAAACAGGTCACAAATTAACTTCAACTGCTAGACTATTATGCGCCAACAGGCAACGATAATTGACCAGATGAACTTTGCACTCTGAAAGAAATTGCACTTATATAGATAAGACCTCAAAACCAGTTTTGATCAGGTTCTACAGTTTCCAAAGGTTAACTGTGCCAACATTATTTTGAACTTTGCACAAACTTATCAATGATCAGAAATATCCCGAAAAGCATTACATGAAATTCCCAACGGTACACTAACTTGAATAACTTAATCGAAAGCAAACATGTTTGCTTGATTGACTGAAATACATACGAGCTACAAGGAGCACGCCCATTTTAACACGGAAACTATACCAAAAGGTTGATAACTAAAATAGTAAATACAGATAACCCACTCTGCGACAAAACAATGCAACCAAAGACTACTACACAAAACTCAAAAAAAATATGAACGTGCCATTTGAATAGCTTAGAATAGCGACGACGTGAATGGAGGTGTAAATCACAACCGGTTACAAACCAGAACAGCTAGCTACCACGTGCCACAAATCACACAAGCTTTTCCCTGCTACCGGCAAACGTGACCACCGTAAAAGATGCGGGTTAAAATCATGACTATGAACATGAAAAAATCTAAGAAAAGCTGTCCCGTTATACTTTGATGAGGTCGGAGAGGCACAGCATTTACGAACGAAACACTCGAAGCGTGCAATAAAAACAAAACGCATGTAATGCCACTTTTTCGCTATCTTTCATCAACAGTCCGAAAACTACGATTGCCAAATTTTGAAATGTATGATCTACCCTACAAAGCCGAGAATTTAACGGGAAAAAAGCCCCCGCATCTTAATAAATAAGTGCGTTTGTCGTCGGCAAAGTTTTGCTCATGGTAAAACTCACGCGACTGCGGCCGATTTAGTAACGTGCATCGAAAGCGTACTAAAATCAATGCGAAATAAACAATTGCAATCCCCCCCTTTACACAAACTTCCTGCCTTTCATTTTCAACTTTCAAACCTAAACCGATCGATCTGCAAACGCTAAACTGGGTTACTTCAACTTACCCCTCCTTGCATCGAAGCGCAAAACTCTTGATCGAATTTGTTGGCGTGCCGTACTTCTCCGAAACGGCGAGTTTCAGACTTTCAACTGTCACCTTCTCCAACATTATTGCATTGTAGGCTTTTTCAGTCTCTCTCCGTACATATATTGTTAACGCTGGAGGTGGCCGTCTTACCACACGTTTTGTCCTCGGGGCTAACTCGAGATCGTCAAGTGCATCCGCAGTTTTGGAAAATGCTTCAGTTGCAGTTCTCTTCCGCGCCTTCTCCCGTAAATTCCTGAACAGCGGAGTAGAGTACTTTTCCAGGTCAAATTGAGTGGGAACTCCTGCCTGCATAATCTTGACAACCATATCCATACACTGAGGACCTCTACCAGCCCAATTTCCAACTCCTCGTATCGATTTTCCTATCCACAAACGGGGATAAACGAATGCAAAGCTTGCTGTCTAGTCGATGCGACTGTCACCGTACCGATTAAATTCCCAATAAATAATCTCCAAGACGAATAATTTCACAACCTTTTAACGTTTTCGAAATGAACACGACCTTGTGAAGTTCTGACACGAATAATACTCTTACAAAATATATTTGAACCACATCTTAGGAAGACAAAAACAAGTTACAACAACACACACTTCAAGTTCGTCTTGATAGTGATAGTCATGACAGCCTCGTAATACCAACCCGGCTTGACGGGAGTTACTCTCCCAACGGGTGGGGCCCTGGGTGCCTTTTATTTCAAGCGTCAAAAAAGTAGCAGGAAGAGAAGAATAAATTTCAAATCATTTTCTGTACCATTTAATCATATGCAACAACATCTCGAAAACCAAATGTATTAAGTTAAGATAAATATAAGATGGTTTACCTCATTCAAATTTTTGTCCTTCCTACCCACCCTAGTGATTATTTTTTGGCAAGATACCTTCATTTACATGTACGTCAGACAATTTAGTATCCAGTTTCTCACGGCGTGGTATTTTAACCAATCAGACGTGTAGACGTGCATGTGATTTCACGTGCAGTACTTTCACTGCCAGCGAGCACAACGAAGCAAGTTTTCGCCGCTTCACGCTTTGAAGGAAACTTGTTTTTACACGAAAAGAGATCTACCGGTACAATGAATTCAAAATACAGTTAACAGTTAGTTATATCGGGCATACAACTAAGTTCAATTGATGAAAGTGAATCTCTCTCAATGTATATGTTTTTTCTTGCCGTTGAAAACCAGATTTGCATATCAATGGCTAAATAATTGTTTTGGCGGACGGATCACGCACACAAAGCCAGTCGAAATGGAATACGTATTCGAAACCGCGATTTTCATATCGATATATACTGTATTCATGGAAAAAAAAAACAAATCTCCTTCGGATTTTAACATGATAAAATTAACGCGAGTTTTCCGTTTAAATTTTTGTAAGTTTTTTTTTTTGGAACATTGCGAAAGTTCCCCATCGAACGAAACCCGCAACAAACCGGTTTCCCGCGGTGCAATGTTGATATTAGGGGCCGACCATTTAACTCTTAAGGAGGGGGGGGGGGGGGTGATTTCTGGTCAGCAAGATATTTTTTTTCTAGCAACCTGGTGTGCAGGATATTTTTTGCCCTCCTAAATGCTCTGCAGGATATTTTTTTTCTCTCCTCATTTCTCTGCAGGATTTTTTTTTTCCTCAAAAAAGTTTCGTGTTTACATTTACAGAATGTATTTACATTTACATTGTGTTTATTGCAGTAATAGTTCTTATATGGAGCTGCAAAGCCTTAAAATGTTGTAAGCTATACAAAATCATTCTTGTATCGCTAAATGTTTTCGGAATGTCGTTCTTTAGGATCATTTATATTACCTATTACATAACAATAATATTCTCATGTTATTAAGTGATGTTCAACAGGTAAATTTGAAAATGTTTAGCTTCTTAATTAAAAAAAATAGCTAAAAATAGCAAAAAGCAGTTCAGAAATGCTCATAGCATGGTAATTACGGCTATAATCATTAGTTACAATTTAAAAGTGGACTGAAATCTCCAAAACAAATGTGAAAGCCTCTGTGTCAAAGCGGAATTAAAGTTAGTTGATCATGGTCTAATTTGAAAAATAGCTCTACTAATTTTTGCTCAGCCTCTTTACAGTCCACTTCTAAATTGTGTAACTCAAAGTTGAACATAAAAGCAATGTGATGGCGTTCCGAGTTGGGCTGTGTGCTGTTCAAACAGGCCACTTAAGGCCCGATTACATGACGAATTGTAGCCCGGGCTGAAACTTCGGCCCGGCTTCTGAAACAAATCCTCTTAAAATCAAATTGTCGATTACATGGAGAGGGATTCAGCCCGGGCTGAATTGCGCCCCGGGTTGAAAAGATCTCATGTAATCGAAACGGAATTTCAGCCCGGGCTGAAAAGCAGGAAACAATATGTCTGTCGTCAGGAAGCAGAAGCAATTTCAGTGGAATTATGGCAATAAAGTAGAGAATCGTATTCATTGTCTCTCTAATTTCAAAGCTCAGATAGAGTGTGAGAACATTGACTTCAATGCAGATAAGGTTAACCAGTACGAGGCTGTCAGGAAAGCCATGAACTCCCCGAGCTTGAAGATATCTTCTCTTTCTTTGCAAATACGTCTTTCTAGCAGAGAGATATGCAGCCAAAGACAGGTTTCGCTTCAGTTCCATCATCTTGTAGGCTGTTACCATCCCAAAAAGCTGAAAATTGAGCGCCACCAAAAGGCCAAACTGCGAGAGAATCAATGCGCCTATTTCCACGATTCGTGTTCTCGGCGCCATTTTGATTCTCTGAGACTCTTCTAGCGCAATTTCATATTTGGCACCGAGGCTAACATTTCAGCCCGGGCTGAAGTTTGTCATATAATCGCAACAAAATTTCAGCCCGGTTTGCCGGGTTGAAATTTCAGCTCGAGCTGAAATTCGCCATGTAATCAGGCCCTTACTGGGCATTGCTTTTCTTTAACCAAGGTTTGAAATGGCAGAGGGTGGGGAATTTGAAATTTAGTGACCCAAAATATTCAGTTGAAAATGTCAGTCATCATAGCCCCTGAGTATGCCTGCACTCCCTTCATTGGGGCTAGGCATTGATAGGTGATAGGTACATTACTAAAACATCCCATAAATGTTATATTATATTGTTATATTGTTATTATATTGTTATATGTTGTCTTGTATTATATGACATTTCAAAAACCTTATATTTCAATAGAAAATAATTACATGAAAATGCTTCAGTTGAAAAGATTAATAATGAGCAAATTATTTTTCTTTGTCTGATAAAACTTGATTCTTCAAATAGAAAAATTTACCTCCATTACTTCTTGTGATAAGCTAACGAGTTTGGATACAGTGCGAGCCAGGAATCCCTGATCCCAATAACCGCAAGCTACCTAAGGAACTGTAGGCTAACTGCAGTGCTATTGAACTAGGCTAGCCAATGCGGAGTGTAATTTAGGCTAATCGTAATGGCCTGCATGACTTCTATGACTTGGAGCCATGTGAACTGTGCAAACAAGAAATCCCTTATCCCATTTTAAGGGTAAACCGCAAGCTACCTAAGCTAACTGTAGGCCAACCGGTGTGTTGTTTAGGCTAACCAGAGTGTTATTTAGGCCAATCAATGTTTTATTTTAATAGGCTAACCAGAGTGGCTCGCTGGCTTGCAGATTATCCACAATGGTTGCCGTTTTGCTGGGATTTTGTGAAGTCCCCCAGGAATGATGAAATAGCTTTGCAACATTTTTTTTCTTGCTTGCAGCAGTGCAAGAATTTTTTTCTATTTCATTTGTGCTGCATGAATTTTTTTCTTCTAACAAGCGCTTGCAGGAAATCTCTTTTCAAAATCACCCACCCCCTCCACCACCCCCTCCTCAAGAGTTAAATGGTCGGCCCCTTATGAGCCTTGGCTTTGAAAAAATTCCGGATAAGGCTGGACTTATTTAAGACGTTTGAAAAAAAAAATGCAGTATTTTACTGTCGTATTCAACTTATACCACAGAGCACAAGAATGACTGATCGCGTATCGTCGTCAGCTATAATGGGTAGTCGTACTAATGTTTTGGAGCCGGGACGGGCGGAGCGGTGGTTGGGTTGTGCGTGACCTGTTTTGGTGGGCAATAGCATGTGAGATAGCACATGTCTCTCTCGGGCTCGGTAATTTTGTGTTTATGTCAGTCAACAGTGTATATATATATATACCTGAGGAAAACATTAGGGTTATTCACCTCAACCCAGCAAGCGTAAAACTAGTGCTTAAAAGGTTGTTGTCATGATGGGAATGTAGGGTGTACGATATATTCGTTTGCAACAATCTTGCTCCAGGACGTGAAACCAGTGAAAATGTGCGGTGTAATGCCAGTCTTTGTTACCTGATTTAAAGAGCTTGATTTTGCAACTTGTTTTTGGCTGACAGAGAAAGGAAGTAAAATCAAACCAACACTTTAACTATTTATAAACCATTATGACACTCAACCTTATATGCATTTTGTGTGGGGGTACCTGTTTCTTTTCAATTTAAGGTCCATGTATTTTACTGATGTATTTCTTCTGCAGTGATAACTTATTTCAGACACCATTATTCTAAGCTTTTTCCTCTGTGGTTGTTGTCTTGTAGGACTTCCTCAGAAATTGATGACAAAGCCGTAGAGAATTTTGTTGATGAGGATGACTTCATTATCTCTTTAGACTACGATGCCCAAAATGGTGTTTGCAGTATAGTGTTAGAAACATCCAGCTGACGAATGGTTTTGGTCTTTTTTGCCCTGTTTTTGTACTTTGCAAGATGAAGGACATATGTGACAAGTTACATTTGTGTGTATTTTATTGAAGCTCACCTCAAGTGATCTTTTAGAAGAATTATCTGACATTCAGTTGAAGCTCAAGAAAACAGTGAAAATAGTTTTTTTTGTACAAGTACCCGTGGTAGCAATGTTGTCTTAACTTAAAAAGTAACAGTCACATTGAAACACTGCTCATGAGTGAGCCATGTGTTAAATTTGATGTACTCCCTTACAAGGGAGCATCACTGTTAGTTTCATACAGAAGGTTCCCATGTCACAAGATTTATAAGTTTTATTTGTAACTGAAGATGGAAGCTCTGTTTCCACTGAAAAGATTGTATATTTGAGCTAAGATATGATGTGTCACTGGATATTTGTTTTGTAATTTATATTGTGTAAATTTTCAACAAAAATAGTGTTATTTTGACACATCAAAAGTATTGGAGGCATTATATTTCTTTTACAGCCTAATTTATAGAAAAATGTTATCTGTGGATAATACATTTAGAAAGTTTATTGTGTTGGAGAAATTTGTATCATTTTAAGGCATGCCAAAGTGAGAGATTTCTTTAAGTACAGTTTTCTGTGAAGTATATTGTCTTCATTTGCCTTTTTTATTTTTTTAAGTAAGAAATATTCCTGGCAAGCTTTAAAATGATAGACATCGTCACTTTGAGTATGTTACAAATGGCATGGAAATTTTGAGAACATTATTCCTGTGTGAATTACTTAATTAATCCCAAGGTTTATAGTCTCTTGTTTTCTAGTCCTTTTGAATTGATAGTATGTTCTGGACATTTAGCCTTAACTTGAGTTCTATAGCTTCTTCTTAGACTGTAAAGTTTCAGCATGGTGAAGACTCTTTATTCTGTCGAGAGAGCGACATAAGAAGAGCAATTTCTCGAGAAATTTTTTTTGCTTTAATTTCGGCAAGTATTTTGAGCAAATTTTTATGGAGACTACGGGTGAACTTAGGGACACTAAATGGTGTTTATTAAATGTCGACCATTTGCTGGACATCTACTTTGCACTGCCAATAGTAAGGGTTAATAGTTAAGGGTTAAGAGTAAGATTAAGACTGAAATTAGCTTTACATGGTCAAAGCATCACCATACAGAGAGTCTCTGAAGTTCAATTGCTGAAACTTTGCAGGGGTAAAAATTGGGTTTTAGTTTTCCATGAGTTTATTTTGAAAACCACTGCTTTCCTTTTTATAGTTACCCTAACTTATCAGGATCCCAAAGGGGGAGGGGTGTGGGTGTCTGGTGTTATTGACGCTTGCCATTAATTTTATAATCTGCAAGGATCTTCTAGCAGTTAGAAGGGCTTGTTGTCTTCAACTTGGAACTTCCTTGAGACCCTAATAGTTGGGATACTTTGTAGACATTTTCTAGTGAAAGCAATTCTATTTCAATCAATCCTGTCACAGTATGTAATTGTAAGAACTTTTGCTTACAAACTTGCAAGGATCTTAGAAGAATCTTCCTTCCTAGCGAGACTGTTATTTTAAGATGGCTTTGTGTTCTGAAGAGGAAGATATTCTGGATGTAACTTGAAGAATATCATGTTACTATCATTGACGAAATAAACTTTGAAACTGATATCCTGTGTGCTTGTGGTGGTGTTCCGAAAAATTCCTTTTAATTCTGCACTCTTTGAAGCTGGTTAGTTTCGTATACAAAAAATTCCACTGTTGTTCCTGTGACGAGACTGGAAAAATCTTCCAGGCTGTGCTGTGTACGTGTATGACATTTCTGAGTGTAATATTACTGTAGAATTATCACATCTTTTGAGGTGTTGGCAAGTTGAATGTGAACAGTGTCATCCAGTAGTGGATCCAGGGGAGGGGCCCAGGGGGATTTCTAGTTTTCAGTAAGTATTGAATTTCAAAAATATCAAGACCTTGGAAAGTACAGATGGTGGGAGATATTGGTACTTGTTTTGCATAATGTTTTGTCTTCTTTTGAGGAGAATTAAATTTTGCAGTCACTTTTGTTCTAAAATAAGAATTATACCCCCCCCCTCCTTAAGACTTGTAGCATGCATTTAGGAAGGTTACTGGGGGACATAGTGCTGATCTTGTCTTGCAGACAAGTGGATGGTGCTTCAAAGGGGAAGGGAGAAGGGAAATCGGTGTGCACACAACGCCAGGCAGGAGGGGTCAGGCTAGGGATGATGATCTCAATCTGCCAGATCAAGGTTTTCATTGCATCACTGTTTAATATTCCATGTAGTTTCATCATTTTATCACAAAATATTAAACTGACTACAGCCACCTAAACAGCTTACGTGACAGGTCTGTGGCAGGGGGAGGGAGTGGAGTCTAGGGGAAATGGTCCCACTTCTCACTAATGTGTACTGAAATAATGGGCAAGGTCTGAGTAAAGAAACATTTGGAAATTCAGTCTCAAATTAAGTTTGCACTTGACACATTCACAACTACCAAAGTATTATCATTTGAACTTTAATTCAAATACTCTACAATGTGTAATGTCATTAGCTTCCTACAAGGAGCCTCACTAGGCTTATCACCTTTAGCTTGTAGTGTCCATAATGTATTTACAGAAAAATGCATGTATTGAACAATTAGATTACAAGCTCACGATTTCCATAACATGATAGTTGACGAGGCCCGAGTCAACTAGTAAAACCCTCCTAGTCATTCCAAAACGTTAGCTCGATCCTCTTCACAGACACTTGGAAAACACCAAGTGGCCATCATTTGTTCAAGGCGCAGTGCTACGCTACTCAGTCTATAATTAACAATAATTATTAGATTATGAGCTCGAGATTTCTATCGCGTGTTAGTTGACAAGGGTGCAGCCAGAATCAACTATCGCGCGATAGAAATCCAGAGCGAATAGTCTAATTGTTTTAGTATAAATCTACTAGTCCTTTAAAACCCCATCTAAATCCTCTTCTCAACACTTCGAAAACGCCAAGAGATCGCTGTCATTTTGTTAACAAGCGCACACTGTCATGCTATTCACTATCTATCACAGGATAGCTAAAGTAGCGTAGCCTACCAGAGAACGGCAATCGTGATAGAAGGCTAGTAGATTTATACTATATAGAACAGATAGTGAGTAGCGCAGCCAATGAGAGAACAGCTTGCATGGTACAATGCTAGTGGATTTACACTAATAATCCTTGAGTATGGTTAATAAAGGGGCTCAGTCAAGGTATTTTGAGCCGGTTTGAAAAGTTTAGCTTAACTTTCCAATTTCGTTGTTTGCAATCTGTGTCAATCTTCTTCATCCTTAATCATCCTTGGTTCCTTTACGGTTTATTATCATCTCTATGATGTTTTTCTTTCTTTGTAACATATTTTCAGGTTTCCTTCAATTTGACAGTAATTTTGTCGATGCTGATTTGTTTGATTGTCTTTACAAACGATGTCTTACTGCCTTTTAGAATTTCGTGCCTCATGCTTTCATTTAAACTTTTTAAAGTCCTGGGATCGCAAAGAAAAATGGAAGTCCTGCTTCTAGCAAAGTCTCATATTTACAGTCACAAGTTTTACTGTGATTTCTGTTTCAGGAACTTGATAGTATAAACGCAAGATTATTGAAAGCTACTGTTACATTGTATTTATAATTAAGCTTACATCACAACTGTACATCGTCCAAGTTTTATCACATATCTGCACCTTGGAAGTGAGCAAGTTTCTTTTCAAGCTCAGAAGCTTTCATCCGTAGTCTTCGCACTTCCTCCTTGAGATTGGCATTCTCCCTCTCGAGCATCTTAAATTTCTCTGATACTTCAATTTCCTTCTGGCGTCTTAAGTCTCTGGACCTTTTGGCTGCCACATTGTTTTTTATTCTGCGTTCCCAGTATTTTTCGTCTTTTTCTGATTGACTAAAAATTTTCTATCAGCCTTCTTGGTGATCGGCAGAGGGTTGTACACATATTTGGAATTGCGACGCCTCCGTACCGGTGTTTTGCCTGGCTCGGGACCCATGGCTTCGGGGTGCTCCTGCCTGGTCACTCCAACTGTTTTGCACCACTGAATGATTGCATTAGTCTCTGGTGGCTGAGAAGTGTTCACTTGAAGGGATTGAAAAACAGCTGGATCGACTTTCAAAGGAAGAGATGACATTTTCGACAACATCATCGACGTCAACACACTTACATCGGCAGCGGCCTTTGAGAAATCTGGCACAGGAGGAACCTCTGTCCTGGCATTTGTGGTAGCGACTGTAGAATTGTCCTGACCGTTCTGCGTTTGTACGGACAGAAATTCGTCCAAATCCATGTAATCTGAGGGAAAACTACTTCTCGTAGAAATCGAGAGCGTATCGACACCAGAGTCGCTCGACTCGCTGTCACCATCGCCTAAAAATAGATAAGACAGTTGCAGTAAGCAATTTTACCAAACAAACGTAGGTGACGGTCAGAAAAGAGAATAAATCCCGGTAAGTCAGAAATAATTGAGACGAGGTTCAAAACAGCGACGCGAGTTTCCACAGCCAGCTGAGGGAAGAGATGGGTATTAACTTATTTGATGTGATAATGTAGAGCCAGCAAACTAGAAATGAAAAGTCTTTCTCGTATTCGATCGATCTCTTACACGATCTAAGTCCCATAATCTATCAAGCTAGTAACCCTAAGCTAAATGCAAGTCGTAAAGTTCGGCACAACTTTCCTGCTCTAGACATGATGTAAGCTACAAACATCGCACACGTCAGGCCCGTGACTTCAGTAGAACCCTTTGCTGTAGTTCTAAAATGTATAATTCACCAGGACTTACTTTGGTTAGGGGGAACTGAACTCGAACGGCTAGACATAGTAAATTGTAATGCTCCCCACAGAATGTACACTCATTTGCGGGAAATAACACTGTCGAATGCCGTCAACAAGATTCCAACAGCCCTTCCATCCTTCAGATCGAAAAGAACTGCGCGATATGATTGGCTGTCACATTACGGCACGTGCAGCTGGCTTCCTTACATAACAAATATGTCTTCCATATTCACGTGCAGGCAGTTGTTATATAACGCTTTTCTGCACGCGATCGTTAAGAAAACAGAAAGGAAAATGACAAATTTCTTTGCTGTGATAAGATTTATTCTGTTTTCAAGCGTGTGATATACTTTTTTTCTTACTCTAGAAAATATGTTATTGCACAATTGGGGGACTGGGCACGAGAAACGTGACTTCGCACGCGACGAAAAACTCTATCCTAGGGTGTCCGGGTCTCTCTTACCTGGCGGAGCCTTGGCACCGAGAAGACCATATCCGTTCGATCCGCCACCAACACAGACCTTCAGGAAATCTTAAACCGGCCGATCGGGTAGAATTTTCACTGAAGTCATAGTCCAAATGTAAATTCCACCAGCCACTTCCGCTGTCAAAATATGTAGAGGTCTGTAGGAGCCAGCTGCAATCGAGCGCTGTTTATACTGCGGACTATTGGGTCCAAAACCATTCGATTGCTTTTTTGGCTGCCGCATGGCGAGAACGATGCCTGTTAGAATATATAAATAAATAAATATCGCTTAGCTTCTCAAAATGGCGTGTTCACTGGTTTAACTAGGAAACATTGATTATTGTTATGTTTCTGGACATGGCTAAATTGGCAGAAAACAAACTATCTGTAAACTAGTAATAGTTATCACTAAAGCTGCCCCCGCTTTCTTTTATTTCTGCTCATTGAAACAATAATATTGAACGTTATTGTTCTAGTCAGATACTAAAAAAACAATTGTCTCTTTTTTATATAAGAATATATTTTGACGTGACATCTTAGCCTCGCTACGAAAAGTGGTGTCCAGAGCACATGCACAATGTGCTGAACGCGATCCAGATCCAGAAACCAAGCACTTGTACTTGATAGCATAATAACTTCTAAATAAAACGAAAATGCCATAAGCTACAATGTAAGAATAATACAAGAATATTTTCAGCCTAAAATCGGCAGAAAAATAAGAATATTCAGTCTGGGCCGGAAAAATAACATCCTTAGAAAAGAAAAGAGTGTACGAACAAACGTATCTCGAAAGCACAACAGAAGTGAAATGTAAACAAAAGTATCGCGTTACAGTCGCCATATATGCAAATTAGAGTCAAGCTTTTTGTCCTCAATGAAAACGCCGCAAAACATTTACATTTGGATCCCTGCCGTAAGATTACTCAGTGAAAATAAGCCATCCAAATAAACGAGATGCCAAAGGAATATTTCAAACTTTATTCCTCCAGAGCTAACATTTGAGAGAACCTAAAACATATCTTGCAATATCAAGAGAAAAAAAACTGGCAAAAAGACAGAGGTGTCAAACTCTGCAAATTACAAGCGGATAACAGCGGAAGCAACACAGAAATATGACCGCTAACGGCTTTACTCTGACGAAATGTCTCCTTGAAAACACAGGATTAGTGCTTAGCGAAATATTCAAAGATCCTCCGATCGTACCATACAAAAGGGGCAAAACTTCCTAAGCGGCTACTACACGTGAATAGGAGTCGCGCAGGCCTGTCACCTTATTGTTATCCTTGGGTAATTCTGACGATCGGAAGGTACTGTACTGATTTAGCCATTTAGTCGCAAATGAACCACACTGGCCTCGAATTTCGATCATAATCTCGGCCATTTCGAAGCGAAGTTATTTGATCGCGCTAAAATAGTAATAGAGGCCGGCAAATACAAACGCTTTTCAGGGACGCTTGAACTCGAGATCTAAACCAAGGACAAAGCTCGTGGCAAAGACGCCGATCCCGCAAGTCCTCGCGCCCGTGTCCCTTTGCTGGCCTCCCATGAGCGTTTGCGGGAAAAACGTCGATACCTTGCGGGCGTGCAAGCGATCAAATCGAGATTTTTTTGCGGCTATATACCGGAAATACCTACATTCTCTCTTCTTCTCTCTCTATTACGCGGGGAGTCCTAAGGTGCCTCCTCGGGTTTTTGGCCCTCTGGGGCCAAAAACCCTGCGGGGGCAATGACTTCCGAAGAAGTCTGGGGAAGAATGTCTGCATATTCTTGTCTACAAATAATTGTGATCTCAGAATATTCCATCTGCTTCTGTAATCCTCCCTTGTGATATCATATTTCTCAGTCATCTCTGCATCGATCCGGTAGTATGCGACTTCCCCTTTTGTCCCCGTCCCCAAGCCAGGGAGGTTGATTCATTTAGTCTCGGCTTCATGAGCTCCATCCCACAAACAGTCATACAAAGCAATAAGCATCTCGTTCCCCTCTTTCCCTTTCCTTTCCTATGATTTGCTTGTGCCTTTCCTTGCCGTCAGCAAACGTTTTTAATGAGCAGCACTGGAACCTAGTCAACATTGTTTTCATGGTGGCTAGACTCAGTTGAAGTATATGTTTAGGACGCAAAAGTTGTGTCCGGGAAGCAAAAATGTTTCAAAAACAATTTTTGTTTTCGAGCAGCAAAATTTGTTTCCGCAGCATATGTTTTCCGCGCGCCTAAACTGGAAAACATTAACCAGCGATCAGGCGTCCTTTTTTCCCGCCGCGAAAACAAAGGGACGCCTGATTGCAGGTTAGGGAAACATTTGCCTCCGCAACAATGTTTCCACAACTAAGTTAGTTTCCTTGTTTAGCCAGGCGGAGGCAAATGTTTCCCAGTCTAGCCGCGCGGAAAACATGTTTCGGAAACAAACCTTGCTGGAGTCGGAAACAAAAAAAGTTTTGCCTGAGGTCAAAACTAATTTTGCTTACCAGACACAACTTTTGCGTCCTAAACATATGTTTTCCAGTTTAGCCACTATGAAAACAATGTTGACTAGGTCACAGTGCTCCTCGTTAAGAACGCTTGCTAGCACCGGCGCGAACAACAATGGCTGTCTTCTAAGTAGAAGTAGGAAAGCCATAAGCAAGTCATGGAAAAGGAAAAGGGAGAGAAGAAAAGGATTTGCTCATTGAACAGGGACAAAAAAGAAAATTGCATACTACCAAATCGATGCAGAGATGTGTGAGAGGGGGTGAGACGATTAAATACTGAGAATATTCTGAGATCACAAGTTCAGTATAGACAGGAAAATGCAAACATTCAGATTCAGGGTCCGAAACCAGTTGAGTGTTAGCGAGCAGAATTTTGAGGCTAGTCGCCATTGTAACTTTTAACGTCTTGAATCGGTGTTCAAGGAGTTGATAATGTGAATTGGCCACCGTAAAGAGATTCGAAATCTCTTTACGGTGGCCAATTCCCATTATCAACTTAGTTGATAAAACCAAATTGTCCTGTAATACTCCCACCGACGCAGCACCATAGTTTCTTTAGAAACGTTAATACCCCCTTTCGGCTCGTTCAAGGAATTGGTTTTGTTTTAAATCGAAAATCTTTTTGTTTAGTTTCAAGCAAGAAACTTGCCTCTTGTCTCTACGAAGTTTTTAACGTCCATAGAAAATAATTAAGATGAGTAAGATCACTGTTAAATAGCCCCCAAAGCAGTTACTACGATGGCCCAGGAGGGTCACAGTCCAGTTTTAATTTTCACAGTCCAGTTTTAATTTTTCACAGTCCAGTTTTAATTTTCACAGTCCAGTTTTAACTTTTGACAGTCCAGTTTTAATTTTGTACAGTCTAGTTTTAATTTTTCACAGTCCAGTTTTAATTTTTGCACAGTCCAGTTTTAAATTTTGCACAGTCCAGTTTTAATTGTTCACAGTCCAGTTTTAATTTTTGACAGTCCAGTTTTATTTTCTTCACAGTTCAGTTTTAATTTTGTGAGTCATCACCAGTTCTCTCTCTACAGCCATGCTCACGTGTTCTGCATGTTGGCTTTAGGACGGCCATTTTGGCGTACCATTTTGTGATGGATGCGATCATACGGCAAACCGTGCGCGAAAAAAAAAAATGAGACGTTCATCTTCCGGCCTTGTGTCAGAAAGAAAGGCTTCTTCGGAAGTGGAATCGTCAGACTCGGCTACGACAGGACCATCATGATCACATTCATTCTCATCACGAACAGTGAAC
>JAHPZR010025630.1:27500-30000 GCA_019787425.1 Platygyra sinensis
GTTTTCTAAAATCCAAAACTAAAGAGCTACCGAAGTTTTTATCCTCATGCATTAAAATGGGTAAAGTGACATTTGTTTACAACGTTTCAGCTCAGTAGTTTGCTTCGTCTGGAAACCAGCGCATTTTGAATTTCAGAGTTACGGCGGTGCGTGACATAAAGCTACGAGCGCGTTTGTTGAAAAATATCTTGTTATGTCGTAATTTTCGGCCTATTCAGAGGTTAAAGTATTAGGAAAAGTGCTTATGTACATGCTTTTTTGTTCAGTGCAGATAATAAGTCGCCTAGATAGCCAAAGAAAGTTCCAGATGATTACACTATTTTCCGGCCGCCATGTTGGTGTTCCACGGAGGTACACCAACATGGCGGCTCCATACTGGGCTCTGTAAATTTGTGCAGAATATTTCGACGAATATCTCAGGCTTAGGAAAACGCACAGACTTAAAACTTGGACAAGTTTCATCTTTACCAGTCTCCTATAGCAACACAATTTCTCGACTTCATCCACACAATGGTTTTCGATTTATTTTTATATTGCGTGACAGTGCAAGCCAAGAATACCGGAGAATGGGACGAGTTGGCTTCTGACGTCATCGAAAGACTAACAAAGTTTTGCTTCTGAGAAGAATATATGCGAACATGCAATAGTATGATTCAAAATGCTGAAAAAATATAGCGGAATATAATTTTTGATGGCTGGCGAAAAACTAGTAGATTTATAAAAAAAAACAAAAACACAAAAAAAATAAATGGGGTTCAGCTGCACTTGAACATTTTTCTGTCAGCAAAAACCTCTAAGTTCTGTAAGAACGCGCCATTATACATTGTAGCTGCCATTCTCTTTTTAATTAGTATGACAATTCACTGTACAAATATGAACGAATGTGATAAAACGCAAATATGGATTAATTCATTTTTTTGTAATCTATTTTTATGAAGTAACTCAAGTTCATATTTTGATGTTCGTAAAAGAATCCATTACTTGGTAATTATTCTCCCAAATAACGCAAATATGGGAACTTTTTCTTTTCTTCAGTCAAGAAGTTATCATTTTTACATCTGGTCTACACGCTTTCACACCAGTGACATAACGACATAAATACAATGACTTACTTTGTCGTTATGTTTGCAGTGTGAACATGCTGACAAAATGACACATGACAGCATGAACATAAAGACATGAGGAAAAAAAAGATATTCTCCTGATGTCTTTCTGTCGATGTTCTCGTTATCGACTTAAGCGATTATGCTGTTATGTCACTATGTCGCCTGTGTGAACAAGGCATTACATTTGAACGTAAAAAGGGATTTAGATTGAAAAACGTTACAAATGCGAAATACAATTGAATCTCTCTATTTTGAACTTTCAGGGGAAATGAAAAATAGTTGGAAATAGCCGAAAATAAGTGTCTGAAGGATAAATCCAAGGAGGATGGTTTTGGGTTCGAAATAACAGGGAACTGGAAAAACGCAGATCGAATATTAGCGGGGTCCAAATGTACTGTGAAATATTTATGATCTTGACGACAAAGCATGCGCTGTCAGCGAGTGCCTGGCTTTCATTGACGGCTGTGTACCAAGAGTCGCAGATTAGGAGCTGTGGGCATTGGGAATCTTGTTGTATGTAAAAAATATTTCCAATCAAAGGATTATATGACGCCGACGACGTTGCTAGGTTACATCAACGCTTGATCGCTCCATTTCCTGCATAAAATAAAGAAAAAAAAGGATTTGAAAAAAATATTAAAGAAAGAAAAAAGTATATAATTGTAGGGTTTTCCTGCTCGCTAAACCTTCGCCGTATTCATGCGATGCGCGCGGACTTTGTCGATAACGCACATTTTATCTGCACATACTCGACAAGATTAACAAATGGATGCACTTGGCTTAGACTAAAGAATAATAGAGACCTTTAGATCGGAGGACGAGGACGACCACGAGTACGAGTTTTCTGTTCTGAGCACGCGCACTTCGAAAAATGTCGGCTACCAAACCTTATGCGCATGCTCAGCCAGGAAAACTCGTACTAGTAGTCGTTCTCGTCCTCCGATCTAAAGGTCCCTATTACCAAGTGATTCAAAACCAGGAATGAAGCAATTTCTAAACGTCGATCTTTACACAAAAGGAGTCGTCTTTGGTACAAGTGACCACAAGTTGCCCGCACCCCTACCCTGCGTGCTGACGATAAAATGGCGACATTCCAGCAGTACTAACCATTTGAAAGAACTGAAAGAGGCATGTTCTCTTTCTTGTGGTGCGAAAAAGCCTCGGTGGGATTAAATCTTCTCTTTCCTGAAACCTGATCGACTTTCTCTTCCAATTTCTTCATAGCCCTTTTCTGTTTTTCAGCTTGATCTCTGAGCTTCGTTATTTCCTGCGAATAAAATTACGATTTAGGCTGGTTTGTAATTGACTACTGATTTGACTTGGAAACTTTTGGTATTTTGGAAAACTGGTCGCTGAGGAGAGGTGCCTGGTCGCAACTGGAGGTGCGACTGTAT